>MDKJ01323221.1:0-18781 GCA_005239525.1 Nicotiana knightiana | reverse complement strand
ATATATATATATATATATATATATATATATATATATATATATTCAAAAATAGTGCCAAACTGCTCAACCTTTTTGTACCACAAGGGAACCAAATACGCAACTAATACACTTCCGATATAACCAAATAATATTTAACAGCAATGTAATAAGGCCTAGTAGTTATAGAAATAATAAAGAAAATAGAACAATTAAGACAGGAATCAATCAAATTGGAAACGGTGAAGAGATCATGTTTATCAGACCATTTGGTGGTGCATAGATACTCGTCACCTCACCTATACACCACACACATGCTAATTCACATAACAAATAAATTGGGGATTCTTATTCCCTCAAGTCAAGGTTAAATCAAGCACTTACCTTAATTTCGCAGGCCACTCACTCCTCAATTATGGCTTTTCCTTTAAAATCTTGCTCTAACTTGCTCGAATCTAATCATAATTAACTCAATATCATTAATTAAGGCTAAAGGAACTAACTTTATTGAAAATTATAATTTTTCTTAAGTTTTCTCAAAAAAAAGTGAAAACCCGACCCCTGGCCCGCTTGGTCTAAACTTGGGATTCGGACCAAATTACATTTACCCATTCACCCACGAACCCAAATATACAATTATTTTCGAAATCCAACTTCAATTCGAGGTAAAGATTCAATTTTTACAAAAATCCCTAATTCTACCCAAACCCTCAATTTTTACCATGAAAATTCTTAGTTTTTGATTTAAAAGTGATGAAAAACAATGAGTAATTGAAAGAGTAAAGTTTAGAATTGATCACCTATGACTTGGGGATGATATTTGGTGAAGAAATTTGTTCCTAGGGCTGTGGAGTTCGAAAATTTGAAGAAGAAGAAGAAGTCTGCCCGTTTTATATATATTTTTCTACCAGCTATTCTGCCTCGTTTATCATGCCAAACGATCCCCGAAACTCGATTTTTATGCCTCCAATGGATTCCTTGTGAAATTCTAGTCAATTTAAACTTTTGAATAACTCAATTTGACCTTATAATGAAGGAGATATGTAGGTTTTAATATTTGCAATAGTGTAGATTTTTAATACGCCGTCAGTGGCAATTTCGTAATTAACCTGAAAATTTTGGCAACCTTAGCAAAATGACCATAAAATCCTCATACGATGTCCAAATTCGATGATTCTTTTTGCTACAGGTCCATAATTACGATACAGATCTAATACTTCATTCAAAACAGAAATTGAATCTCATTTGTTCAATATGATATTATTTATGCTTGAAGAAACGACGTCGAAGCATAAGAAAGAACGAGCGCAACACAACCCAAACCTATTTGAAACTCACCTGAGCCTTCGGGGCTCTAAACTAAACATGCACGCAAGTCTAAAAGCATCATATGGACTTGATCGTACGATAAAATCATGAAAATAACATGTAAAACTATTAATTAAACCTCAAAATTCATTATTTTTCTCAAGAACACTTAAAGTTCACTATTTATCAGCCAGACGTCCGAATCACGTCAAATAAATTCTGATTCTCACCAAATTCCGCAGACAAGGCTTAAATATCATAACAAACCTGTATCGAACTCCGGAACCAAAATACGGGCCAGATACCAACGGTATCAAACGTTAATTCATTTCTTTATTTCATTAATACTTCAGTAAAATAATTTCTTTCAAAAATTGATTTCTAAGGCTTGGGACCTCGGAATTCAATTTCGGGCATACGCCCAAGTCCCATATTTTACTTCGGACCTCCAGGGATCGTCGAAACATGGACCCGGGTCCATTTTTTTAAAATGTTGACCAGAGTCAACTTTTATCAAATTTTAACTCTAGAAATTACTATTTCTCATATCTTCACATAAAAGCTTTCCGATTTCATGCCCGGACTGTGCACACTAATTGATGTATTTAAAATTAATTTTTTTAGGACTATTAAGCCTAGAACGGAGTATAAACTCTTAGAATGACCCCTTGAGTCATCACAATTTCTACCTCTAAAACAAACGTTCGTCCTCGAACGAACATAGAAAATTACCTAAAATGGCGAACAAGTGTGGATATCTACTCTGCATGTCTGAATCGGACTCCCAAGTAGCTGCCTCAACGGGCTGGCCTCTGCACTGCACTTGAACTTAAGGATAACTCTTAGATCTCAACTGGCGAACTTGCCGGTCTAAAATAGCTATTGGCTCTTCCTCATAAGTCAAGTCCTTGTCCAATTGAACAGAGCTGAAATCTAACACGTGGGACGGGTCACCATGATATTTCCGGAGCATAGACACGTGGAATACCGGATGAGCTGAGGATAAACCCGGAGGCAACGCAAGTCGATAAGCTACCTCCCTCACTCTATCAAGAATCTCAAATGGCCCGATGTACCTAGGACTCAACTTACCCTTCATTCCAAACCTCATAATACCCTTCATGGGCGACACACGAAGCAATACTCTCTCTTCAACCATGAATGCAACATCACGAACCTTACGATCGACATAACTCTTTTTCCTAGACTGAGCTGCACGAAGTCTTTCCTGAATGATCTTGACCTTATCTAAGGCCTCCTGAACTAAGTCTGTACCCAATACCTGAGCCTATCCCGGCTCGAATCATCCAACTGTCGATCTACACCGTCTACCATATAATGCCTCATAATGAGCCATCTGAATGCTCAACTGATAACTATTATTATAGGAAAACTCCACTAACGGCAAGAAATGATCCCAAAAACCTCCAAATTCAATAACACAAGGCGGAGCATATCCTCCAATATCTGAATGGTATGCTCGGACTACCCGTCAGTCTGAGGGTGAAATGTTGTACTCAACTCTACTCGGGTACCCAACTCATGCTGAACTTCCCTCCAAAAGTACAAAGTAAACTGCGTACCTCGATCAGAAATGATAGACACGGGTCCACCATGAAGGTGAACAATCTCCCGAATATATAACTTAACCAACCGCTCCGAAGTATAAGTACTTTCCACAGGAATGAAATGTGCTGATTTAGTCAGCCTATCCACAATAACCCAAATTGCGTCAAATTTCCTCTGAGTCCGTGGGAGTCCAACAACGAAGTCCATAGTAATACGCTCCCACTTCCACTCAGGAATATCTATCTGTTGTAGCAACCCACCGGGTCTCTGATGCTTATATTTTATCTGCTGACAATTTAAGCAACGAGTCACATACGCAATAATGTCCTTTTTCATCCTTCTCCACCAATAATGATGCCTCAAGTCTTGGTACATTTTGGCTGCACCTGGGTGTATGGAATACTTAGAACTGTGAGCCTCCTCAAGGATCAACTCACGAAGGCCATCAAAATTAGGCTCACATATACGACCTTTCATCCTCAAAACACCGTCATCTCCAACTGTAACCTGCTTGGCACCACCGCGCTGAACTGTGTCCCTAAGAACCATCAGATGCTGGTCATCATCCTACCGCTCTCGGATACGCTCAATTAGAGAAGACCGAGTGACTGTACAAGATATAACACTGATGGGAGAAATATCCAACCTCAAGAACTGATTAGCCAAAGTCTGAACATCTGAAGCTAACGGTCTCTCACCAACTGGAATATACGCGAGGCTGCCCATACTCACCGTCTTCCTGCTCAATGCATCGGCCACCTCGTTGGCCTTCCCTGGATGATATAATATGGTGACATCATAATCCTTCAGTAACTCTAACCATCTCCGCTGCCTAAAATTTAGATCTTTCTACTTGAATAAGTACTGGAGACTGTGATGGTCAGTAAAAACCTCACACGACACGCCATAAAGATAGTTCCTCCAAATTTTCAATGCATGAACAATGGCTACCAACTCTAATTCATGGACAAGATAACTCTTCTTATGAACCTTCAGTCGTCGAAGCATATGCAATCACCTTGCCATCATGCATTAATACTGCACCTAATCCAATACGAGATGCACCACAATACACCGTGCACAATCCTGAACCTGTGGGCGACACCAGCACTGGTGTCGTAGTCAAAGCCATCTTGAGCTTCTGAAAGTTCCACCACACTCGTCTGACCATTTGAATGGAACACCCTTTCGGCTCAAAATGATCTTAATAGTTGTTCATAATCAATTACAGAATCACCCAATAACTTCACGTAACAATAATCTCCTTTCAACCCTTCACAATATTGATAACGAGATACGATTCATGAAGACCTCATAATTATATACCCGAATTAACGTGTCTCGTTTAACACCACACGGGCGTGCACATACCTCGTAGGTCAAAGCTCAATAATTATAACACGGATTTGGAAAATTATGTACAATTAATTAGTTTATTTATTTATTTATTTATTTACTAATATTATTATTATCATTTTGTACAAGAAAATTTCGAATAAACCTGACAAGCATGGCTCCCTACTAGTACTATAGTACAAATTTTTAGCTTCGCAAGGGAGAATTTAAACACAAGAATTTTCATCACAAGGATCTCGTCCTTATATAACTTCCACCGCGGTTCGTAGCCCGGTTTAAACATATCAAATCATATTAAAATGCGAGGATATCTTCCTCAATTTTGAATCACAAGTAGTATGCATATCGTGCCAATCGAAACTTTCCATTTTTTTTCTTCTTTTAAATATTTTCCATTAAACAAAACTACAACACCTAATGATAAACATATCTATCTGTGATGACCCAAAAGGTCATCTTATGTAATTTAGCAAAAACTATATTTCGAGGCCTCGAAAGCCTCCGTTAATCTCATCTCGATGTGCGTGTATATCCCGAGCGCGTAGACGGAAAGTCTTTATGTGGAAATGTGTTGAACAGTCAAATTTATGATAATTAATGGAATAAATTTAACTTTGGTCAACATTTTTGATAAACGGACTCGGACCCGTGATTTGACGGTTCCGGAGGGTCCGTAGGAAAATATGGGATCTGGGCATATTCCCTGAATCGAATTCCGAGGTCTCAAGTCCGAGAAATGAATTTTTAACAAAAATTGTTTTCTGAAAATAAGAAAGACTTTTGAAAATGAACTTTGATGTGAAATCTGTGTTACCGAGTTCGTATTATGGTTCCGGAGTCTGTACCAGGTTTGATATGTGTTATGTGAGTTATCTGTAAAATTTGGAAAGAAACAGACTTGGTTTGACGTGTTTCGGATCAAAATTGGAGAATTTAGAAGCTTATGAAGTTTGAGAAAATTCTATGGATTTTTGAGTTTAATTCATTGTTTTTGATGTTATATAGTGGTTTAATTACTCGAATAAGTTCGTAAGATGATTTTGAAGTCGTGTGTATATTTGTTTTTGAGCCCCGAGGGCTCGGGTGAGTTCCAGGTAGGTGTCAGGGTGCAAAAGAGTTGGAAAAATCTGGTTTTTGATCTGTTTCTGGTGTTCTGTGTTTTGCTCTCCGCGATCGCGGTGTGACTCACGCGATCGCGATGTGTCTATGGTTGGGGCTGGTAAATTACCCTACACGAATGCAGGGCCTTAGACGTGATCGCAGAGCCTGGGGGTGGTGCTCTACGCAATCGCGAGGGGCCTCACGCGATCGCATAGCTTTAAAGGGGTCTAGGGGCAGGGCAGCGTGTTGCTCTACGCGAACACGATCGCTTGGTCGTGATCGCGATGGTCATGGTCCAGTACTTCCGCGATCGCAGTCCCTTGTTCGCGATCGCGTAAGTCTAAAACCCAGTACTCTCCGCGATCACAACTCCCTTTCCGCGATCGCGTAGAGTAAATTCGCCCAGCGATTTTTAAGGTTCAAAAACAGAATAGTTACGGGATTAAACCCATTTTTTCCAAACTTCTTCTTCTCCACTCTTCTTGGGCGATTCTTGGGAGCCTTTTCCTCCATAAATTCATAGGTAAGTGTTCTTAACTCCATTTTCTTTTATTTTCATCCACTATTATTAGAATCTAGGCCTTAAATCATGGAATAAAAGGTAGAAATTGGGGGTTTTGGGTAGAGTTAGGGCTTTTGAAATTTTGAGGAGTTCAGCCTCGTTAAAGGGTCGGATTCCAAAATAAATTGTATATTCGGGTTTGTGGGAGAATGGGTGATCGGGTTTTGGTCCAAACCTCGGGTTTGGACCAAGCGGGCCCGGGGTCGAATTTTGGTATTTTTGGAAGAATGATGGGAAATGCATATTTAGGCTTTGGGATTGAATTATTGAGTCATTATTGATATTGTTGAGTCGATTATGTCTAGATACTATCGTTTCGGAGTTTGATTCAAGAGGAAAAGCAGTGCTAGAGGCTTGATTTGGATTCTTGGAATCGAGGTAAGTGTTTGGCCTAACCCTAGCTTATGGGAATAGGTGTTGAGTCATATGTGTTACGTGATATTATCGTGTTAAATGTATAGGTGAGGTGACGAGTACCTATACCTTGTTGTCAAGCATGCCCGTGAGTCATATCTTATGGTATATGTGTTTTTCTTGGATATCTACTATGTTATGAAGTAGCTTCTATTTTGGAGATTATTCAATTGTTGGAAATACTTGGTTGGGAAAATTGTTGATTAGTTGTTCGGTTGAGGATTATTTTGGTTATGTTGTATGTTCAGTGAGATTGGTTATAGCTGGGTCCCTCGCCGGGACGGTGATATTTCTGTTATTGTTCCCTTGCCGGGATGATGTAAATTATGTTTGGTATTGTGGTTCTTCCTTGCCAAATTGTTGTTCTGATCATTCTTGGGTAAGGAAGAGTGTAAATCACGAAGGGTGATGTCGTGGCATGATATATATTAAAAGCACGAAGTTTAATGTCGTGCTGATATTGTGAGGTAAAAGCACGAAGGGTGATGCCGTGCCATGAGATGGGAGAAAATGCACGAAGGATAATGTCGTTCCATGATATTGTGAGGTAAAAGCACGAAGGATGATGTCGTGCACTTGTCTTGGTGAGAATGAGAGTAAAGAACGAAGGGTGATGTCGTGCACTTGTTTTGGTGAGAATGAGAGTAAAGCACGAAGGGTGATGTCGTGCACTTGTTTTTGGTGAGAACGCGAGTAAAGCACGAAGGGTGATGTCGTGCACTTGTTTATTCCCTGTTTTTATTCTGATACTAGACGGTTGCCATGTTCTGTTACTCAATAAGTGTTTTCCCCTTTGTACCCTGGCATGTTCTTCCCGTATTTGTTCTTAATTGTTTACTTCCTGCCGTTATTTCTATTAAATATTATTGAATTGCACAGGTGTTTATTCTTTGTCGTGTCCTAGCATCGTCACTACTTCGCCGAGGTTAGGCTCGGCACTTACTCAGTACATGGGGTCGGTTGTACTGATGCTACACCTGCACTTCTTTATGTTGTGCAGATTACGGTACCAGACCCAGTGGACAGTGATCGAGGAAGTGTCCTTCAGTCCACAAGCGACACTGAGTTAGTCCTACAGGCGTCCGCAGGACTTGGCGTCACCTCCTATCTCATTCCTTTGTATTTATGTCTTCTCTTGTACTTCCAAGACAGTTGTATTATTTTGTTCAGACTTTGTTTTTAGAAAAAATATTAGACTGTTCGTGAGTTTGTGACACCAGTCTTGGGGGTATGTTTAAGGAAATTTTTGTACGAATTATTATCTAAGATGTTGAATTTCTTACCTTCCGCTTTCTCATATCTATTTGTTCTTATATGTCACTTCTAAAAATGCTAAACATCAAAGGAATAAATTGGAATAACTAGTAACGTTGGCTTGTCTAGCGATTCAATGTTAGACGCAATCACGGCCTGAAGGTGGGATTTCGGATCGTGACAAGTTGGTATCAGAGCACTAGGTTTCTTAGGTTCACAATTCACGGATAAACTTGTAGATTCTGAGGGATCGGCACGGAGACGTCTGTACTTATTCCCAGAGGCTCCAAGGTTAGGAATAACTTCACATTTCTTCTTCTCTGTTGTGCGGTTTGAATTCTAAATGCTAACTGATTTTCTATTATACTCTCTCGTAGATGGCGAGAATGCGTGCTTCCTCATCTCCTGATCAGCAGCCCGATCCTCCTGATGCAACTCCTGTGAGGGGCCGAGGCCGAGGTCGTGTTATAGGTCTAGGCAGAGCTAGGGCTCATCTCAGAGCAGCAGCACCAGCGGAGGACCCACAGGTAAACTTTGCCGGTGAGGTTCCTGCTCAGGCAGTTCCAGTTGGACCAGCTCAGGTCCCGGAGGGGTTCATTTCCACCCCGGTTCTTCAGGACGCTCTTAGTGGGCCTTATGGAGAGCATGGCTTAGGCTGGTCTTCTTCCTACTGCACCAGCCGTCTCTCAGGCTGGGGGAGGGACCCAGACTCCTGCTACCTGCACACCAGAGTAGCTAGCTCCTCAGTTCCAGACTCCAGCACCTCAGGCAGCTGGAGCAACTCAGCCGGGTTTTGTGGCATAGGCAGTTGAGGGGGCAGCCATGTCTGCCGATGCTTTGTGGAGGTTGGATCGGTTCACCAAGCTATTTTCTACTACATTTACTGGTGCATCATCAGAGGATCCCCAGGATTTCTTGGACAGTTGCTATGAGGTTTTTCGGAACATGGGCATTGTGGAGTCCAATGGAGTTGATTTTGCTACATTCCGTCTTTCTGGCACCGCCAAGACTTGGTGGAGGGACTATTGCTTGACCAGGCCAGCTGGGTCTGCACCATTGACTTGGGCTCAGTTCTCCGAGTTATTCATGGAGAAGTTTCTACCAGTTACTCAGAGTGAGGATCTTCGGAGGCAGTTTGAGCGCCTCCTACAGGGATCTATGACTGTTACACAGTATGAGACTAGGTTCATTACCTTGGTTGGACAGGCTATCATGATACTCCCCACTGATCGTGAGAGGGTGAGGAGATTTATTGAGGGTCTAGCTCGGCCTATTAGACTCCAGATGGCCAGAGAGACAGGTATTGATATTTCATTCCAGGAGGCGACCAATTTGGCCAGGCGTATTTAGATGGTCTTATCATAGGGCAGTGGTCAGGGTTGGACAAGAGACCTCTCTATTCCGGTCATTTCAGTGGTGCCTCATCTGGAGGCATAGATTCTTTTGGTAGAGGTCATCCTCCTAGGCCATTCCAGTCGGCGCTTCAGGTATCCGGCAGTGCACCATCAGCTCTTATCAGTGCACCGCCGTTTCAGAGTTTCCAGGGTGATTATTCTGGTCAACAGGGACAGTTTCAGGGCCAGCAACCTCAGTAGCAGAGGGCTTGTTACTCTTGTGGTGTTCTAGGGCACATTGCTAGGTATTACCCCCGAGCTTCTGGTAGTTCTCAACATCAGGGTTCTCGTGCTATGATTCTCGCACCAAGTGCACCCACACCCCCTCATCCATCTAGGGGTGGAGGTCGAGGTGCCAGAGGTGGAGGTCAGACTCATAGAGGTGGAGGACAGGCCACGAGAGGTAGAGGTCATCCTGTAGTAGGTCGACCCAGAGATGTTCAGATCGGAGGGGCTCCGCCCCGGTGCTATGCCATTCCTGCCAGGCCTGAGGCTGAGGCCTCTGATGGAGTTATTACAAGTATGGTTTCAGTTTGCAGCAGAGATGCTTCGATTTTATTTGATCCGGGATCTACTTTCTCCTATGTGTCTTCATATTTTTCCCCTTATTTGAGTATGCCCCGTGATTCCTTGAGTACTGTTGTGCATGTATCTACACCGGTGGGTGATTCTATAGTGGTAGATCGAGTCTACCATGCTTGCTTAGTAGTCATTGGTGGTCTGGAGACTCAGGTTGATCTTTTGCTTCTTGATATGGTTGACTTCACTGTTATATTGGGGATGGATTGGTTATCCCCCTATTATTCTATCCTGGACTGTCATGCCAAGACAGTGACCTTGGCTTTGCTAGGGGTACCTCATTTGGAGTGGAGAGGGACTCCTAGTCATTCCTCTAGTAGAGTTGTTTCTTATATGAAGGCTCGGCGCATGGTCGAGAAATGTTGTTTGGCCTATCTAGCCTATGTTCGTGATTCTAGCGCCGAGGTTCCTTCTCTGGAGTCTATGCCCGTGGTTCGTGAGTTTCCATAGGTATTCCCTGCTGACTTGTCAGGTATGCCACCCAACAAGGACATTAATTTTGTATTGAGTTAGCTCAAGGCACCCATCCTATTTCTATTCTGTCGTATCCTATGGCCCCGCCAGAGTTGAAGGAGTTGAAAGATCAGTTGCAGGATTTGTTGGATAAAGGCTTCATTAGGCCTAGTGTTTCTCCTTGGGGTGATCTAGTATTGTTTGTCAAGAAGAAGGATGACTCGATGAGGATGTATATTGACTACCGGCAATTGAATAAGGTTACTATTAAGAACAAGTATCCTTTGCTGAGGATTGATGATCTATTTGACCAGCTTCAGGGTACTTCAAAGTTTTCCAAGATTGACTTGAGATCTAGTTACCATCAGCTGAGGATTAGGGCATCTGATGTCCCTAAGATAGCTTTTCGCACTCGTTATGGGCATTATGAGTTCTTGGTGATGTCATTTGGGGTGACCAATGCCCCTGCTGCTTTCATGGAGTTGATGCATCGAGTGTTCAAGCCTTATTTGGACTCATTTGTGATTGTTTTCATTGATGATATATTGATATACTCTCGCAGCCGAGAGGAGCATGATCAGCACCTTAGAGTCGTCCTCCAGACTCTGAGGGATAGTAAGTTGTATGTCAAATTCTCCAAGTGTGAGTTTTGGTTGAGTTCAGTTTCATTTCTAGGCCATTTGGTATCGTCAGAGAGTGTTCATGTGGATCCCAAGAAGATTTCAGCAGTCAGAGATTGGCCTAGGCCCACCTCAACTACAGAGATCCGGAATTTTTTGGGCTTAGTAGGTTATTATCTCCGGTTTGTGGAGGGATTTTCAGCCATTGCAGCCCCGATGACCAGGTTGAATCAGAAGAGGCCCAGTTCAGGTGGTCTGATGAGTGTGAGGCGAGCTTTCAGAAGCTCAAGACAGCCTTGACCACGGCACCAGTGTTAGTTTTGCCACAGGTTCAGGATCGTATACCGTGTATTGTGATGATTCACGGGTTGGGATTGGTGCAGTGTTTATGAAGGATGGCAAGGTTATAGCCTATGCTTCTTGTTAGTTGAAGGTCCATGAGAAGATCTATCCAGTTCATGACTTGGAGTTAGCAGCTATTGTGCATGCATTGAAGATTTGGAGGCATTATTTGTATGGGGTTCCATGTGAGGTGTTCACAGATCATAAGAGCTTACAGTATCTGTTCAAACAGAAGGAGTTGAACATGAGGTAGAGGAGATGGTTAGAGTTGTTGAAGGATTATGATATTACCATTCTTTATCATCCCGGGAAGGCCAATGTGGTGGCCGGTGCTTTGAGCCGGAAGTCAGCCTGTATGGGTAGTCTTGCCTATTAATCAGTCGGAGAGCGACCTCTTACTTTGGATGTTCAGGCTTTAGCCAATTGATTTGTGAGATTGGAGGTTTCTGAGACTAGCAGTGTTTTGTCCCATATTTTGGCCCGTTCTTCATTGTATGATCGTATTCGGGCCAGGAAATATGATGATCGTCATTTATGTGTTCTTAGAGATAGAATCAGGCACGGAGATGCCAAGTAGGTTATGATTGATGTTGAGGGAGTTTTGAGGATGCAGGGTTGGATTTATGTGTCTGATGTGGATGGTATTCGTGAGTTGATACTTCAGGAGGTCCATAGTTCCCGGTATTCTATTCATCCGGACACCGCGAAGATGTACCAGGACTTGCGGCAGCACTATTGGTGGAGAAGGATGAAGAAGGATATTGTAGCTTATGTAGCTCGGCGTTTGAACTGTCAGCAGGTTAAGTACGAGCATCAGAGACCCGGTGGTTTGATGCAGCAGATTCAGCTTCTCGAGTGGAAGGGGGAGCGTATCACCATGGACTTTGTAGTTGGACTCCCACGGACTCATAGGATGTCTGATGCAATATGGGTCATTGTGGATAGGCTGACCAAGTTAGCGCATTTCATTCTAGTATCAGTTTCGTATTCAGCAGAGAAGTTGGCAAGGATCTATATAAGAGAGATTGTTAGACTGCATGGTGTGCCCATATCCATTATATCACACCGAGGTACTAAGTTTACCTCCTATTTCTGGAGAGTATTTCAGCGAGAGTTGGGTACACAAATCGATTTGAGCATAGCATTTCATCCTCAGACGGACGGGCAGTCCGAGCGTACTATTTAGATTTTGGAAGATATGTTGCGAGCTTGTGTTATTGACTTTGGAGGTTTATGGGACCAGTTCTTACCTTTAGTTGAGTTTGACTACAACAACAGCTATCAGTCGAGCATTCAGATGGCTCTGTGTGAGGCGTTGTATGGTAGACGGTGTTGGTCTCCAGTCGGATGGTTTGAGCCGGGTGGGTTCTGAGTTAGTCCAGTATGCCTTGGACAAGGTGAAGATCATTCAGGATAGGCTTCGTACAACTTAGTCCAGGTAGAAGAGTTATGCGGATCGTAGAGTTCGAGATTTGGCATTTATGATAGGCGACCGGGTATTTCTTCGGGTGTCGCCCATGAAGGGCGTGATGATATTCGGAAAGAAGGGAAAGTTGAGCCCTAGGTACATTGGTCCATTTGAGATTCTGGACAAGGTAGGAGAGGTGGCCTACAGACTTGCCTTGCCACCTAGTTTATCAGTCGTGCATCAGGTATTTCACGTGTCTATGCTCCGGAGGTATATTGCAGACCCATATCATGTACTTGACTTCAGTGGTGTCCAGTTGGACAAGGATTTGTCTTATGAGGAAGAGCCGGTAGCCATATTAGATCGGCAAGTGCGACAGTTGAGATCAAAGAGTTATACTTCGATTCATGTTCAGTGGAGAGATCAACCTGTTGAGGTAGCTATTTGGAAGTTCGAGCCCGATATACGGAGCCGTTATCCCCACCTTTTCCCCGATTCATGTACTTTTCTATGTCCGTTCGTGGACGAACGGTTGTTTTAGAGGTGGAGATTGTGATGACCCAAAAGTTCATCTTGTGTAATTTAGCGAAAAATAGTGTTTCGAGGCCCCGAAAGCCTCCGTTAATCTCACCTCGATGTGCGTGCACAGCCCGAGCGCATAGCCGGGAAGTCTTTATGTGGAAATGTGTTGAACAGTCGAATTTATGATAATTAATGGAATAAAGTTGACTTTGGTCAACATTTTTGGTAAACGAACCCGGACCCGTGATTTGACGATCCCGGAGGGTCCATAAGAAAATATGGAATCTGTGCGTATGCCCGGAATCGAAGTCCGAGGTCCCAAGTCCGAGAAAAGAATTTTTAAAGAAAATTGTTTTCTGAAAATAAGAAAGACTTTTGAAATGAACTTTGATGTGAAATCTGTGCTACCGAGCCCGTATTATGGTTCCGGAGCCCAAAACAGGTTCGATATGTGTTGTGTGAGTTATCTGTAAAATTTGGAAAGAAACGGACTTGGTTTGACGTGTTTCGGATCAAATTGGAGAATTTAGAAGTTTATGAAGTTTGAGAAAATTCTTTGGATTTTTGAGTTTAATTCATTGTGTTGATGTTATTTTAGTGGTTTAATTACTCGAATAAGTTCGTAGGATGATTTTGAAGTCGTGTGTATATTTGGTTTTGAGCCCCGAGGGCTCGGGTGAGTGTAGGTGTCGGTGTGCAAAAGAGTTGAAAAAATCTGATTTTTGAGCTGTTTCTGGTGTTCTGTGTTTTGCTCTCCGCGATCGCGGTGTGACTCACGCGATCTCGATGTGTCTATGGTTGGGGGTAGGAAATTACCCTACGCAAACGCAGGGCCTTGGACGCGATCGCAGAGCCTGTGGTTGGTGCTCTACGCGATCGCGAGGGGCCTCACAATATCGCATAGTGTTAAAGGGATCCGGGGGCAGGGCAACATGTTGATCTACGCGAACGCGATTGCTTGGTCGCGATCGCGATGGTTAGTGTCCAGTACTTCCGTGATCGCAGTCCCTTTTTTCGCGATCGCAACTCCCTTTCCACGATCGCGTAGAGTAAATTCGCCCAGTGATTTTTAAGGTTCAAAAACAGAATAGTTACGGGATTAAACCCATTTTTTCCAAACTTCTTCTTCTCCACTCTTCTTGGGCGATTCTTGGGAGCCTTTTTCTCCATAACTTCATAGGTAAGTGTTCTTAACTCCGTTTTCTTTTATTTTCATCCACTATTATTAGAATCTAGGCCTTGAATCATGGATTAAAAGGTAGAAGAAATTGGGGGTTTTGGGTAGAGTTAGGGCTTTTGGAATTTTGGGGAGTTCAACCTCGTTTAGGGGTCGGATTTCAAAACATATTGTATATTCGGGTTTGTGGGGGAATGGGTGATCGGGTTTTGGTCTGAACCTCGGTTTTGGACCAAGCGGGTCTGGGGTTGAATTTTGGTATTTTTGGAAGAATGATGTGAAATGCATATTTAGGCTTTGAGATTGAAATATTGAGTCATTATTGATATTGTTGAGTCGATTATGTCTAGATATTATCGTTTCGGAGTTGGATTCGAGAGGGAAAGCAGTGCTAGAGGCTTGATTTGGATTCGAGAGAATCGAGGTAAGTGTTTGGCCTAACCCTAGCTTGAGGGAATAAGTTTTGAGTCATATGTGTTACGTGTTATTATCATGTTAAATGTATAGGTGAGGTAACGAGTACCTATACCTTGTTGTCAAGCATGCCCGTGAGTCATATCTTATGGTATATGTGTTTTTCTTGGATATCTACTATGTTATGAAGTAGCTTCTATTTTGGAGATTATTCAATTGTTGGAAATACTTGGTTGGGAACATTGTTGATTAGTTGTTCGGTTGAGGATTATTTTGGTTATGTTGTATGTTCAGTGAGATTGGTTATAGCTGGGTCCCTCGCCGGGACGGTGATATTTCTGTTATTGTTCCCTTGCCGGGATGATGTAAATTATGTTTGGTATTGTGGTTCTTCCTTGCCAAATTGTTGTTCTGATCATTCTTGGGTAAGGAAGAGTGTAAATCACGAAGGGTGATGTCGAAAGCACAAAGGTTAATGTTGTGCCTATATTGTGAGGTAAAAGCACGAAGCGTGATGTCGTGCCATGAGATGAGAGAAAATGCACGAAGGATAATGTCGTGCCATGATATTGTAAGGTAAAAGCACGAAGGGTGATGTCGTGCACTTGTTTTGGTGAGAATGAGAGTAAAGCACGAAGGGTGATGTCGTGCACTTGTTTTGGTGAGAACGCGAGTAAAACACGAAGGGTGATGTCGTGCACTTGTTTATTCCCTGTTGCTATTCTGATACTAGACGGTTGCCATGTTCTATTACTCAATAAGTGTTTTTCCCCTTTGAACCCTGGCATGTTCTTCCCGTATTTGTTCTTAACTGTTTACTTCCTGTCGTTATTTCTATTAAATATTATTGAATTGCACAGGTGTTTATTATTTGTCGTGTCCTAGCCTCGTCACTACTTCGCCGAGGTTAGGCTCGGCACTTACTCAGTACATGAGGTCAGTTGTACTGATGCTACACCTGCACTTCTTTATGTTGTGCAGATTACGGTACCGGACCCGGTGGACAGTGATCGAGGGAGTGTCCTTCAGTCCACATGCGACACTGAGGTAGTCCTGCAGGCGTCCGCAGGCCTTGGCGTCACCTCCTATCTCATTCCTTTGTATTTCTGTCTTCTCTTGTACTTCCGAGACAGTTGTATTATTTTGTTCAGACTTTGTTTTTAGAAAAATCTTAGACTGTTCGTGAGTTTGTGGCACTAGTCTTGGGGTTATATTTAAGGAATTTTTTGTACGAATTATTATCTAAGATGCTGAATTTCTTACCTTCTGCTTTCTCATATCTATTTGTTCTTATATGTCACTTTTAAAAATGCGAAACAGCAAAAAAATAAATCGGAATAACTAGTAACGTTGGCTTGTCTAGAGAGTTCAATGTTAGACGTCATCACGGCCTGAAGGTGGGATTTTGGGTCGTGACACTATCTCCATAGAGTTTCTCAATACAAGTATTCACATAAGTAGATTTTTTGAGTTACGAAGTTCACCCGAGAGTAGAGCATATTAGAAGAATTTTATTGGTTACGCACAACCGTATTAAGTTCAGGAAATCATCACTTTATACTAATTATAGATTATTCTTGTAATTACACTATTTAATGTAACGACCTCAGCCTTACCATAGAAAATATACCAACAGGTTGGGTCTCTACCTCTAGGAGTTTGACCTCCACCTTCGACATGTAAGTTGAGTTATAACTGAAATGGTACACGTAGTCTGAGTGCTCTGATGAAATATGACTCTCCCAAGTCTAGGACAGTTTCTACCACTATCCAAAATAAAGTATCAACTTGCTCTGAGTCGCACAAAACTTTACAATCATAATCGAGTCCTTTAATGAGTCTGAGGACTTGTTCTCTGGCTAGATGAACCGAACTAGGAGTATGACGGGCTGACTTATCGAACCTGATGGCATATTCTGACACCGTCATATGACCTGACGCAACCATTCAAACCTTATGTGTCACGTATTATGGAGAGTCCGAGAAACAAATCTTTCAAAATCATTTATGAGAACTGAGTCAAGTAGTTGATGTTGCACTGGCTGGTCGTCCTCTTCGTAGGCTTACCTCAACCACCGGCGACCAATTTCTTCTTTACCATGTTGACTCAACATCGCTGAGCTACCCCACTTATTCATCTACTCTTCGTTCTTCTTTTGGGGTAACTCTCATCTCTATTGACACACAATGATCACAAAATTAGAGCTCTATACCCGATAAATCTTGGCACGAACCATGTAGTCTAGAAGCTTGTTAATCATTGTACTCCCTCTGAGCACCCCAAAATTCGCAACTGTGACTTCCGTGCTGAGTAGACCTTGTTTAGATTTAAAGTTGTTTGGATAACTCCTTTGGTACTGAGGTATATGGTTATTAAGGAGGCAGACATACCGCAAGTCCTAGCTTTATCTCTTGAAAAATCTCAGGCCCTATACATTCCAAGCCAAAACCGATATAACACATGACCCCGCAATCTATTCCTTGACGATGGACTCCCCCACTTAGCACGAAGTCCTAGGTCACAACGTTTGATAATACACAATGTTAAACTTCACAGTTCATATAAATCAACCTTGTTGCCTCCAACTTATTCCCATGTTATGCAATACTAGGGTGGCTATAAATCCTTCTGGAATCTGAATTAGTCCAACATGTACCGACTGAGCTTGAACCTTCGCTTCTAGATCCATTTGAGATTGTACAATAGGTGTCGAGGTTCGAGCTCTAGACTGAGCTCTGCTTCTGTCTCTTCCCCTAATCGTAGCTGTCATTGGGGCTTCATCTCTTGTCCGGTTGTAGATGCTTTGCGTGTTGTCGAGATTTGTGAGAGGACAAGAATAGACAAGTTCAATCATCAATGGTAGAATAAATTCGCACGATAGAGTAGAATAAAATGGAGTTATTTCCTAACTCAATAGCCTCCGAAAGATAAGTACAGACGTCTCTGTACCGATCCTTCAGACTCTACCAAGTTTGTTCGTGAATTGTGAGACCTAAGCAACCTAGTGCTCTGATACCAACTTGTCACGATCCAAATTCCTAACCTTAGGGATCGTGATGGCGCCTAACACCACACTTGCTAGGCAAGCCAATGTTAGAATTCGATTAACTACTTTTCATTTATTATCCATTTAGGCATAATAAAATAATCTAAAGTAAACTGAATCCATTGGTTATCGATAAATAATTTCCAAAGATAAAATAATAAATAATTGAATAAAACGAACCACGAACTAATTATATGAATAAATCTAGAACTACCCAGAGTCTGGCGTCATAATTCACGAACTACTAAAGAATACTACAAATACTAGGCTGAAAGAAATAGTGTAAATGTTCTGAATATAATAAAATAGCTTTTATGAAAATAGGAGAAGACTCTCGGGATCTGCGAACGCTGGCAGATATACCTCGTGTCTCCGAATAAATGAATAGCCGCTAAAAAAAACTCTATTGCTGGCCGGTACCTGGATCTATACAAAAGAGTGCAGAGTGTAGTATCAGTACAACCGACCACATGTACTGAGTAAGTGCCGAGCCTAACCTCGACGAAGTAGTGACAAGGCTACGGTGAGGCATAAACAATATATAACATGTGACAATAATACGTACAATAACGCAATAAAAGAATTCTACACGAGCAGAAAAATATAACTGAAACAATAAATATAATAACTTCGTCGCCTATTCCAGGCCTCAAATATCACCAAGATCTCACACAAGTCTCCGAATTTCCAAACTTTTACTTTAAAATAACAGTATGTGTGGAGTATGAGAAAAACCGTAGAGTGAAACAATAATCTTTATAATAAAATCACTAAAACACAATTATACTCCCTTATCACTGTCGTGTTGCGGCGCGCAACCCGATCCCACCTGTCCACCCTTATCACTATCATTTATTCACCCTTATCACTATCAATTATCCACCCTTATCAAAATCTATTTCGCCCTCTTATCACAGTCAATTTTTTTCATTCATCAAAAAAATTCACAGTTCAGGCCAAGCCTTTCACAACACTTTTTATTTCAACAATTGCAAACAGAAAACACTATAGCTCGTAAGATTTAACCAATATCATTCCACAATAAAACCATCCAGAATATATATAACCACCGTAACACTGTCAACCCAACTCAGTCTTTATGTACCATGATAGAATCAAGAGAACAGTCAACACTTTTAACACACTTACAACAACAATTAGAAATAATCAAATGAAACCAAATAACCACGTGAAACTCAACAATCACGAAACAGTTAAACTGCGGTTCTCACAACTTTCTCAATATTATTAAAAATCAAACCAACATGGATATATATATATATAT
>ML405649.1:0-18635 GCA_005239525.1 Nicotiana knightiana | reverse complement strand
AAATTCATCCCCAACGGGTTCTACCAAAACCCTAGATTAAATAAGTTATCTAGACATGTTCATAAGAATCAAACTCAAAATAAATTGCATAATTGAATTACAAAGTAATGAATAAAAGATGTAGAAATCAATGTTTTGTCACTTCAATGGTTTCTTCTCTTCAAATCCTTCGGCTTCCTTCCAATCCTTCTTAAGTTGTGTTTTAGGAGTCTATTTATATGTTTAGGACAAACCCTAAACGTGTAGGATACTTCTATTCCAACCGAGAAACACTTAAACTTGTCAAAACTCAGAATTGACCGAAACAGGGGCATGGCGTTATGAGGCTAACGCCTGGATAATGCCAGGCTAGGGCTGGCGTTTGGACTCCAAAGCATGGCTAACGCCAGGCTAGGGCTGGAGTTTGGACCCTAACGCCTGGCTAACGCCAGGCATGGCCAGGCATTTGGACCCTAACTCCTGGCTATAGCCCAGTGCACTCCTCCTCGCCTCTTGAGCATATTTTCGATGTATTTGCATCCATTTAGCTCGGTTTCCATCTCCAATTCATCTACACATGAAATAGACTCTATTATGCATATAAAAAGTGCATTTTTATCATTAACGCACATAAAATGTAGTGCATATAACATGTTAAACCATGAATTCTAGCCTCGCATCACTTAGCCCAAAAGTAAAGCGCACTAAATAATGCTAGAGGCATTGGTTTCTTTTGAGAAGTAAATGGAGGTAATGTTTAACCTCGTAAGGCTGAATGGTAGCCTTATGCAAAAAATGCAGATGGAGGTAGAGCTTAACCTCGAAAGGCAGAATGGTAGCCTTATGCAAAGATGCAAATGCAGATGGAGGTAGCGTTTAACCTCGGAAGGCAGAAGGGTAGCCTTATGCAAAGATGCAATGCAGATGGAAACAGCGTTTAGTCTCAAAAGGCAGAATGGTAGCCTTATGCAAGAAACGCAGATGGAGGTAGAACTTAACCTCGGAAGTCAGAAGGGTAGCCTTATGCAAAGATGCAATGCAGATGGAGACAAAGTTTAGTCTCGGAAGGCAGAATGGTAGCCTTATGCAAGAAATGGAGATGGAGGTAGAGCTTAACCTCGGAAGGCAGAAGTGTAGCCTTATGCAAAGATGCAATGCAGATGGAGACAGCGTTTAGTCTCGGAAGGCAGAATGGTAGCCTTATGCAAGAAATGCAGATGGAGATAGAGCTTAACCTTGGAAGGCAGAAGTGTAGCCTTATGTAAAGATGCAATGCAGATGGAGACAGCGTCTTGTCTCGGAAGGCAGAATGGTAGCCTTATGCAAGAAATTAATATGGAGGTAGATCTTAACCTCGGAAGGTAGAAGGGTAGCCTTATGCAAAGATGCAATGCATATGGAGACAGCATATAGTCTCGGAAGGCAGAATGGTAGCCTTATGCAAAGAAATAAAATGACAGTAGGAATTCTTAGCTGGTGATGAATTGCGGTAGAGCATTGTGATAATGAAGCATCATTTGTGCTAATAATAAATGTTGGCATGACGAGTTTTGAGGAACGATGTCTGTCCTTTGAGCGGATAATATGTTTTGGGCTTTTGCAATTTTATGCCTGCATCCAAAGAAAGATCGTGAGTTTTGTAAAAGGGAAAGGTTAGTTCACATTCATGTTGGATCTGATTGGCTTGTTTTCTTGGTCGTGATGATACTTTCTGTGTCATTGGGGTAGCATTCACTAAACAAGTTGCTTCAGAAAAAAAAAATATGCATGATTTTGTAATATATAATCTAAAATAGTTTTTAGATGAACGGACGACATGATACGGCTTGAGATATTGCGGCCTCTTCTGCTGTGGAATTTTGAGGGTCCTCCTCAAAATTCCACCCCAGTTTGCTGGGTGGACACCTCTGACTGCTGCTCACGTGGTGATTGGCTGAACTTGCTTCAGAATTTTGAGGGTCCTCCTCAAAATTCTGCCCCAGTTGGCTGGGTGAATGCTTGTGGACTGCTACTCGCTTCGGAATTTTGAGGGTCCTCCTCAAGATTCTTCCCCAGTTTCCAATTGCGGGAAAAAATAGATTCTTATTGAATTGTGATCGAACCCATAGGGCTGCCTACGTATCCCCTCTTAAATGGGAATCAGGTCAGTCGTAGTCAATTTACATCACTAAGAAAGCATAAAGATTACACATAGTAGCGCTTGACTGCATTTGAATTGATCGGTTTGGGCCAAACTTCTCCGTCCATTTCTTCAAGTATGAGTGCTCCTCTTGTCAGCACTCTATGAACCATGTACGAGCCTTGCCAGTTGGGAGAGAACTTCCCCATGGCTTCATTTTGATGCGGAAAGATTTTCTTTAACACCAGTTGCCCTGGTGTGAATCGTCTCGGCTTGACTTTCTTGTTGAAGGCCCTGGCCATTGTGTTCTGATATAGTTGACCATGACATACCATCTCTTCCCATCTATGAGGGCTAGTTGATCATAACGGCTTCTTACCCACTCTGCATCGCTGAGCTCAGCTTCATGTATAATTCTTAGAGATGGAATCTCCACTTCGGCAGGAATTACAGCCTCAGTACCAAAAACTAGTATATAGGGAGTTGTCCTGTTGATGTGCGGACAGTGGTGCGGTATCCTAATAAGGAAAATGATAACTTTTCATGCCACTGCTTGTGCCTTTCTATCATCTTCCTTAGTATCTTCTTAATGTTTTTGTTAGCGGCCTCTACGGCTCCATTCATCTGAGGTCTATATGTTGTGGAATTTTTGTGTTTTATCTTGAAAGTTTCACACATAGCTTTCATCAAGTCACCGTTGAGATTAGAACCATTGTCGGTGATGATTGACTCTGGAACTCTGAACCGACAAACAATGCGGTCGCGGACAAAGTCGGCCACGACTTTCTTAGTAACGGCTTTGTAGGAGGCTGCTTCGACCCATTTAGTGAAGTAGTCAATGGCGACCAAAATTAACTTGTGGCCATTGGAGGAGGCAGGCTCGACTAGTCCAATAACGTCCATACCTCAAGCGACGAACGGCCATGGTGAGTTGGTTGCATTGAGCTCACTTGGAGGCACCTTTATCATATCCCCATGTATCTGGCAGCGGTGGCACATCCGAACATATTGGATGTAGTCCGTTTCCATAGTCATCCAAAAGTAACCAGCTCGGAGTATCTTCTTTGCTAGAATAAAACTGTTCATATATGGGCCACAGGTCCCAATATGAATTTCTTCCAGCAATTTTGATGCTTCTTTTGCATCAATACACCTTAATAGCCCCAAATAGGGAGTCCTCCTATACAGGATTCCTTCGCTATGAAAGAAATTATTGGACAATCTCCGAAGTATGCGTTTCTGAGTGGAATTTGCAAGCTCTGGGTATTCTTTTGCCAAGTACTCATCGATGTCATGAAACCAAGGATTTTCGTCTGCTTCTTCTTCGACATGGGCACAGTAAGCTGGATGATTATGGATCTTTAGAGGAATAGGGTCAATGAAATTCTTTTCCAGATGTTGGATCATTGAGGACAAAGTAGCTAATGCGTCGACGAACTCATTCTGGATTCTGGGGACATGTCGGAACTCTATCTTTGTGAACCTCTTTCTTAATTCTTGTACGTGGTGCAGGTACGGCAGTATCTTGGAATTCTTTGTTGCCCATTCTCCTTGTACCTGATGTACCAATAAGTATGAATCACTGATCACTAATAGTTCCTGGACGTTCATGTCAATGGCCATATTGAGCGCCAAGATATAGGCTTCATATTCGGCCATATTATTGGTGTAAGGGAACCTGAGTTTGGCGGATATCGGATAATGCTGACCGGTCTCTGATACTAGGACTGCTCCAATACCGACTCCTTTGAAGTTTGCTGCTCCATCAAAGAACATCCTCCAACCATCATAGGATTCTGCAATATCTTCTCCTATGAATGATACCTTTTCATCAGGAAAATATATTTCAGGGGTTCGTATCCTCCGTCTACGGGATTCTCAGCAAGGTGGTCTGCCAGAGCTTGTCCTTTAACTACTTTCCGAGTCATGTAAACAATGTCGAATTCGCTCAGCAGGATTTGCCACTTGGATAGCTTTCCAGTGGGCATGGGCTTCTGAAAGATGTACTTTAATGGATCTATCCTTGATATGAGATATTTTGTGTAGGCACATAAGTAATGCCTCAGCTTTTAGGTGACCTAAGTTAGAGCACAACAGGTACGCTCCAATAGGGAATATCGGGCCTCATATGGAGTGAACTTCTTTCTAGGGTAATAAATGGCTGGTTCCTTCCTTCCCGTTTCATTATGCTGCCCCAGAACGCAGCCGAAAGCTCCATCTAACACTGCAAGATAGAGTAACAAAGATCTGCCTGGCTCGGGCGGTACTAGGACTGGCGGTGTTGACAAATATTCCTTGATTCTGTCGAAATCCTATCGTCGGTCCACTTGGTCGCAGCGTCCTTCTTCAGCATCTTAAAGATTGGCTCACAGATGACTGTAGATTGTGCTATAAACCGGCTGATGTAATTAAGCCTCCCCAAGAAACTCATCACATCTTTCTTGTTCCTTGGTGGTGGTAGCTCTTGAATGGTTTTGACTTTTGACGGATCCAATTCTATTCCCCGACGGCTTACAATAAATCCCAGCAACTTCCCAGCAGGAACTCCGAATGCACACTTCGCGGGGTTTAGTTTCAGATTGTATTTTCGCAATCTATTGAAGAAGTTCCCCAAATTCTCCATGTGATCAACAGCTTTCTTTGATTTGATAATGACACCATCCACGTACACCTCGATTTCCTTGTGAATCATGTCATGGAATATGGTGGTCATGGCCCTCATGTAGGTGGCCCCTACATTTTTTAGGCCGAATGGCATCATCTTGTAAATATACACCCCACACGGCGTAATGAACGCCGTTTTCTAAGCATCTTCCTCATCCATCAAATCTGGTGATAAATAGCGAAGCAATCCACGAAGGACTGCAATTCATGCTTGGCGCAATTGTCAATCAGAATGTGTATATTTTGTAAGGGGAAGTCGTCTTTCAGACTGGCCCGATTGAGATCCCGGTAGTCGACGCAGACTCTGACCTTCCCATCCTTCTTTGGCACAGGTACAATGTTGGAGAACCATGTCGGGTACTCTACTACCTGGAGAACTTTGGCGTTGATCTGCTTGGTAACTTCTTCTTTGATTTCTAAACTCATGTCGGGTTTGAACTTTCTGAGCTTTTGTTTCACCGGTGGACACGTTGGATTGGTTGGCAGTTTGTGATCCACAATAGACGTACTTAGACCAGTCATGTCATCATACGACCATGCAAATACGTCCTCATACTCCTTTAGAAACATTGTGTATTCTTTCTTTTCTGATGGTGATAAATTAATGTTGATGCGAGTCTCCTTGATGTTTTCTGAATCTCCCAGGTTGATAACTTTAGTCTCATCCAGGTTGGACTTAGGTCTGTTCTCAAAGTTCTCAACTTCTTTGACAATCTCGTCAGGTATGTCGTCTTCATCTAAATCAATGTCTGTTTGTTGTTGTCTCATTGCATGTCACGGTCATCGGTTCATCAAGACAAGTAATAGTAATACTATATAAATAAAGTAATGAGAGAAAACAATAGCAATAAATATCGGATTCGTAAGAGAGATTTAGAGGATGCTTTGATAAATTGAATAATTGTTTTGAACATTGAAGATCCTTATTGCAGAAATTGAAAAATGCAGGAAAAGGAAAATCATGTAGTAAATAAAACAGTAAATAATGCTTGTTTTACCCTTGCTACCCCGAGGCTCGTCGGGATTTGGTTGTCTTGATAGACCAGTTCTTGATATATGCCCCCTTGATTACAGTCTGTATGGAAGGGCCTTCCTCCCCCTCCTCGTCGAGAACAACATAGCAATCCATATCTTCGTCCTCTAGGAACAAACTCCTCATTGCTGCAAGTGCTTCTTCCTCGTCTGAACCGTAAATAATGTCGGCATGCTTGAAAGTCGGCTCAAGATGAGGTATCGGCTGCTCCAAAGGGTAATAGGGACCGCGCCAAGGTGGCGACCAGTCGTTGAATTCCTGACAAGTGTACTCATAACCCAGACCGAAAGTGGTGCCATGTTCCTTGAGCTTTATGGGCTTCATGATCCCTTAGAGGTTCTTATCGAGCCCTTTGCATGTCTCATATCCTCTCCAGTTCAGGATGGCTCTCAATCTTTCTATCCCACCACCTGTCATTGTCGATAGCATTGACCCGCTCAATATGGTGGTAAGTTCCTCCGCCTATCTTCCTTTTTTCGTCAATCACCGGAATAGTTTGACGACTATAAATGAGGTTGCTATCGTCACCATGAATAATCACCTCTTGATGGTTCCACTCAAATTTTACCGCATGATGTAGCTTTGACGCTATGGCCCCAGCAGCATGAGTCCCAACAACAGGTTGTAGGATGCTGGCACATCTATCACCTGGAAATCCACTTCCAACCAAGTCAGTCCCGTCTGCAGACATAGACTGATCTCCCCCATGGTGGTCCTATGAGAATCGTCGAAGGCTTACACATTGATCGCTCCATCCTTTATCTCGTGTAGCCCTTTACCCAATTTCTTGAGTGTTATCAACGGACAGATGTTAAGACTGGAACCTCCATCGATCAAGATTCTTGTGATGAAATGATCTCTGCATTGCACGGTGATGTGCAGCGCTTTGTTGTGCCCCAATCCTTCAGGTGGTAGCTCATCCTAATGAAAAGTGATTTTATGACTCTCCAGTACCTGGCCTACCATATTGGCCATTTCACCGCTAGTGATGTTGTTTGGTACATATGCTTCACTCAACACTTTCGACAAAGCATTTCTGTGTGTTTCGGAATTCTGCAGCAGAGAGAGGATGGATATTTGTGTCGGTGTCTTGTTCAGCTGGTCGATGACTGAATACTCCTTAGCCTGTACCTTTCTCCAAAAGGTCATTGGGACCTATTTCGATAAGGGGAGGCTGGTTGGCAGCCTTCTTGCTTGACTCGGCCAGATGCTCTGGGGTGCAGACCCTACCAGTTCTCGTCATACCCTGTGCTGCGATAGCTTCCTCAGACCTAACCTTGCCTTTCCTTCTTGCCTCGGTTGTGTAGTCCCAAGGGATGGCGTTTGAATAGAAAGGTGGTGTGGTTGACATTGCCACCGGAATTGGTGAGGCCATCCTTACTCGAATGGAATATGTGTTCGGGGTGGCAAGACTGCAACCTCGAATGGTGTCGGTGCATTTGCTGGAGATACAAACTCAACTTCAATTGGCACTGGTGACTTTGCAGGTGGCACTGCTTCAAACTCAAATGGTATAGAAATAATCACCTCAGTGTCCTCAAATGGTTAAATCTGAACTATGATCGTTTTGAGAGTGACTGCGGTTTTCTTTGGGTCATCGCCTTCTGCGATTAACCCGATTGACCCCTCGGTATTCCAATCATCTTCTATTTCAATCATATGGATACCTCTACCATTATGGTCTGGCAGATGATTGTCGTGGATGTTTGGAGTGGGGTCTTTTTCCACACTAATCTTGTTGTCAATGAGAGCTTGTATTTTGTCCTTCTGAGAGCGGCATTCTTCGATAGTGTGTCCTTTCATACCGGAATGGTATGCATAGGATTTGTTTGGTTTAACCACTGAGAAGGGTTCTCAGAAGTGGCAGCAGGGATAGGTGTCACATAACCGGCAGCTTTGAGCTTCTCATACAGCTGGTCAATGGGCTCGGCTATGGTGGTGTATTACTTTGGAGGGCGGAGATCAAAATTGGGATCAGGTCTAGGGAAGTTTTGGCGTGCAGGGGGTTATTGGTAATGGGATGGCTAGGAATTATAAGTGTGGTAGATGGGAACGGGTTA
Source organism: Nicotiana knightiana (assembly GCA_005239525.1). Lineage (NCBI taxonomy): Eukaryota > Viridiplantae > Streptophyta > Magnoliopsida > Solanales > Solanaceae > Nicotiana > Nicotiana knightiana. The sequence goes on along the minus strand of ML405649.1, from coordinate 10,780 downwards.
TGAATGTCTGGGCGAAGCAGGTTGATATGTGGGCGGTGGATCTTGGTAGGAAGGTGGTGGAGCTTGGTAATTTGGTGGGGGTGCTTGGTAATTTGGTGAGGGTGCTTGGTAATTCGGGGTTGGCTGGTATGTGAGTGGAGGTGTTGGATAAGTTTGGTATTTGAGTGGGGACTTGGCTCTTTGTGCAACCATTACGGCTCCCACGTCTCTCTTCTTAGACACACCACCGGATTGTAAAGCCTTGTTAGTGGCTTGAAAGGCTTCAAAATTTGTAACCATACCACTTTTAATACCTTCTTCAATTCGCTCACCCAATTTGATGATGTCAGAGAACTTGTGGCCTTCAACCATCATTAACCATTCATAATACTGCGGGTCCTAAGCCCAGACAAAGAACTTGTTCATCTGCTCTTCCTCTAGAGTAGGTCTGACTTTAGCGGCTTAGGACCTCCAGCGAGTAGCATACTCGCGAAAGGTTTCTGTGGGTTTCTTCTTCAAATTTTGAATGTAGAACACATCTGGTGCGTTCTCTGTGTTGAATCTAAACTTGTCCACAAAATCAGACGCCATGCTTACCCAGTTTGACCATTTCTTGGGGTCTTGGTTGATGTACCAAGACAGTGCATCTCCCTTCAAAGTCCTCATGAACAGCTTCATGCGGATTCTTTCATCCTTTCCCACGCCAACCAATTTTTCACAATAGGTCCTCAGATGGACTCTCGGATCACCAGTATCGTCAAACATTTTGAACATTGGAGGTTTGTACCCCTCGGGAAGTTCGACATCAGGTTGGATACAAAGGTCTTCATAATTCAACCCTTCAATTCCCTTGGTTCCTTCAACACCCTGGACTCGACTGGTCAGTTTCCAAAGCTCCTCAGCCAGGTTCCTGATAAGTAAGTCCTTTTCGTCAGACTCAGATTCCTGTGGGATAGGCGGAGTGGAGTGGTTCACGGTTTCCACATATATGGGATTGTTATAAGTGTGGAAATGGTCCTTTGTGGGGTTTTGATGTTCTGGGGTGAGTAGTAGAGTGTTATTTGAGGTATGGAAAGCATTGCACTGCGTCGGTAGAGTTTGGTTCTTTGGGGGAGTGGCGTGATGGTGAGGTGCGGGATGATTTTGCTGTCTTGGTATATTTTGTGGAGGTGCGGGGTTTTGAGAATTTGCAAGGTTGACGTCAGGGACATTGAGGGAAAATGACAAGTTGGCCAGATTCCGGACTTGATCGACTTCTTCCTGAAACTTCAGCAATTTCTGTTCAAGTGGTGACATGTTCTCATGCAGGACCTGGTGCCGCTGGACTCTTCCATCTTACTTTTGCCTTTGTCTTTTCCCTTAGGAGGACTAAGAGGAGGAGTAGGTGGAGGACCCTTGGATCTGGTGCGATAGGCTGATGATGCCAGAATGCACGATCCTAAGTAGCATGATATCTAATGCATGTCATGTTGTACCTAAACATGGTTGCTATTGCGCATAGAGAAAAATAAACCTAGAAACATGGTCTCTACCCTTAGTTATACTACGGCATGCATATCATCCATCCATTTTCACTAACCGACCCCATATTTGTTTACAATTAATTATTACAGACCATTGAATATGACTTACACAACTGGAATAGAAGAAAAATAAGAAGTTAACTATAGGGAGCCTAAAGAATAGGCTCGAGACTCTAGGTCCTTAATGCCAGGTATTATTTCACGACCTTCTCATAATCCGGGTGTGTTAGAGTTCCCTAAAGACCTCAAGGGCTCCCGGGCAGTGCTTACACCCAGATTTCATAGCCAAAATAGAGTAAATGCAGTGTGGACTGGCCAGCCTCTGTGTGTCAAAGTTCAGAGGGAGCTCAAAGGTCCCAAGGCAATGCTCACACAGAAGGGGCAGAACCTAGACTTCGAAGAGTATATGTGAGAGTGATTTTTATTTTTAAAAGGTTTAAGTAAAAGTTTTGAGAAAGGGTAAGTAAGAAAACAGTTTTGAAGAGGGAAAACTTGATTGGAATAGAAGTTCAACATCACAGAAAGGACTTAGGATAGTCCAACAATCACAAGAAGGGGTAATGGGATTTGACGGACAAATACAGAGCATGTAAAGGCAAACATGTAGCAAGCAGAAACACATATAGGCATGCAACTAGAAGCTCCTAAGGGTTCAGAGGATCAGGGGTACAGTAAAGTACCGGATTAGATTAACACCAAATAACTATGACCATGATTAAACTAATATACCAGTCATAGGCATGGAGATTCACATAAGAAGCAAGTGCCAAGTATACAGAAACATGTTGGTCCTAAACAAGTAAAGCATAAACTTAACAGGCAGAGGGGAGTTCAGGATCATAGTTACATGTGGAACAACAGAATAATAAGTAAAAGCAAATTAGAAACACAGTGAATTGCAACAGCAATAGAAACATGTTGGTTTGAGAACTGAAATCTGAATTACAACATACCAGTGAAGTGAAGAAAGCAGTAACACAAACAGGAAGTAGGAGATGCACAATAGTTAGCCTTGGCTTGCAGCCGGCTAACTTAGAATAGTAGAAACTAGCACAGAAGAGAGAGAGAGAGAGAGAGAGAGAGAGAGAGAGAGAGCAGAGAGTTTTAATTGTGAGGGAGAGAGAGAGAGTTGAACGCATTAGTTCGTCTTTTCAAAAAATAAGAGGCTGGGGTATATATTGATTTTAAATAGTAGTAAATAAGGTGCAGATCAAAGTCAGACAGCAATTAAAGGAATCAGAATCAATCAGTTTAAGTACTTCCTCTAATTATGGGGTTAACTTTCAAACGGTAAGAACAGGTAACCAATAAGGAAGCAAATCAACATATGATTGGAACATAACAAATAAGGAAATACTTCAAAATAGTTTAAGTATAGAGCTGGTAATTAGGCAAGGTTCATAGAGTCCTAATTAAGGAAACAAATGTTGAGAATCAGTTGACAGCATAATTAACCAAAAATAAGGCAAGAGAATATTTTAAAGATTGAAATCAGTCGAGAATAGAGGATACCAATCACAAGGAATCTGGGATTCTGCTAGAAGGCAATATTAACCAAAGGGAAGTATTGCAACTGAATGGAGCAAACATAGCATAAGCAAGAATAGGCAAAGTAGGGTAAGAGAATCAGATAAATCAGGGATTTAAGTTAGAACATAGTAAAATGATTAAAGGAAATAACCGAGTAAACATGATACGAGTAGAGGACACAAAGACCAGAAACCCTAATGAACAAAATATGGTAAAGTCAAAGAAAATCTCAGAACATTCGTGGGAAACATGTACACATAAACATTAAACGAACAAAATCATCAAAACGGACTCAGAATCCTAAGATTGAGGCAAAGCCACTTAGGATTTCCAACATAGTAAGTCAGATGAAGGGAAAACGCAAATAAATCGTGCAAACATAGTAGAAATTATAGAATAATACTTAAAATCAGAAAGAAAATCATTCTTTTTTTCAAAAAGGTGTTAAGAAACCCTAGCTTGAAGATTAAGAGTCATTCTTAAAGAAAACTCGGAATCTTTAAGGAAAATAGCAAAAATAACTCATAATACATCCAGATCTGTCATAGATCTAAGAAATCGAGAGCCAACATTTAGGGTTTTAGTGAGATAACCCAAAAAGAGAGAAAATCGGCTCAGAAACCATAGGTTTTGGCCGGAGATAGGAAGATATTACTCGGACGGGCCAAGGGTGGCATGAGAAGGCATGAACAGTCATGGGGTGAGGTGAATCGCTTCAGGATCTCCTAAGGACCTCCGGACAGTGATACCTGGTGTAGGAGGGAGCCATGAATCTAAGAGGAGTGAGGACCCATGGTTTCCGGCAAGAGAGGTAGCCGGAGAAAATGAGCCATCTTCATCAGAGAAGAAGAGACACAAAGTTTCTAGAGAGAATCGGAGAGATAGAGAGATAATGTGAGAGGAGTCAAATGAGGGGAAGGGGGTAGGTCGTTAGGGTTTAATTTAGGAAAGTCTAATCTAGACCGTTGATCAGATTTGATCAACGGTCGAGATTGATCCTGGGTTGGGTCGGGTAGGAATTTGAGTCTGGGCTGGGTAGAAATTCAGGTTTGGGCTGGGTTAACTGGGTTAGGGACCAGGATTAATTAGACTAGGATGTAAATAAAGACGGCTATTTGTTAAATACCCTTAAAAATAGATAAATAATTAGTAAAATAGCTAATAATTATATAAAAAATGAAATTAAGGCTAAATAGGTGAAATTAAGGTAATTAACTAATAAAAAATAAAATAAAATGGTTAGCTATTGAATTAAAATGGCACAAAATGTACAACTAGGCTATAATTGCGAAATTATTGTAATTATAGCCAAATAATGCCAAATTGGCTAATTTATGAAATTATTAATCCTAATAGGATTAAAAATGATATATTGAGCTAGGAAATATTTTGAAATTATTTGTAATGTAATTTATGAATAATTATTGAACATATAGTGCTGAATAAATTAGAAAAATAGATATGGAAAATTATGAAAAAATATCAATTATTATAAAAATGATCGAAGGTATATATGCAAATTTAAAAATAATTTGAGGAAAAATTGGGTATCAACACAAGGAAGACAAAGTTTGTGAGCCTTGTGCAAGGGGAAGCAGGTAAGATCCTTTTTTATAAGCAAGAAAGTGGTAAGTACCACCAGGATGATGGAACTGGTCCATATGGATCTTTGTGGTCTAATGAGAACATTAAGCAGAGGTGGTAAAAGATATGTGATGGTGCTTGTTGATGATTACTCTAGGTTTACTTGGATATTTTTTTTGACATCTAAAGATGAAGCATTTGACATGTTCACTTCTTTTGTTAGAAAAACTCATAAACAACTAGGTAATCAACTTGCATCAATTAGGTCTGATCATGGCACTGAATTTAAAAATGCTAAATTTGCTGAATTATGTGATGAGCATGGCATAAATCATAATTTTTCTGCTCTTATAACTCCACAACAAAATGGAGTAGTTGAAAAAAAGAATAGGACACTTGAAGATATGGCTAAGACTATGCTTCTTTCTAGTAAACTGTCACATAGATTCTGGGTAGAAGCTGTAAATATTGCATGCTACATCATAAATAGGTGCATAACTAGACCTCTTGTTGAGAAGACTCCCTATGAGTTACTTAAAGGGAGAAAGCCAAATATCCCACCATAGGGCATTTGGATACAAGTGCTTTGCGCACAATAATGGAAAGGACTCCCTAGGTAAGTTTGATCCCAGAAGTGATGAGGGAGTATTCTTGGGATATTCTTCACATAGTAAAGCTTATAAGATTTATAACAAAAGAACTATGTGTGTAAAAGAAAGTGTTCAGATGGTTTTTTATGAAACTAACATTCTTTCTGAGAGACAGGAACATGATGATGAAGCAATTGGGGTGGCTAGAGACTGAAATGAAACCACAGCCCAGATTGAAGTTGCAGTAGAGGAAGAAACATGTGTTGGAACAGGTCCTTCCACCCAAGGCAACCTGACAGAGGGAACTGATTTGAAAGGAACTATTCCTCAAACCTCGAAGTAACATGTCAATGAACATATTCCTCAACAACAAAATGGGGAAAGAACATCCAAAGAAATTGACACTCCTATAGCAACATCCACAATTGGATATGGATGAACCTGGTTCATCTGCTGATCGGAAGATGTATAGGGGCATGATTGGGTCTTTGTTGTATCTGACATCTAGTAGACCTGACAATGTTTTTAGTGCAGGCCTTTGTGCTAAATTTTACCCAAATCCAAAGAAGTCTCACTTGAATACTGTCAAGAGGATCTTGAGATACCTAAAAGGCACCACTGATCTTTGTCTATGGTATCCAAAAGGTAGTAATCTCAACTTAGTGAGATGTGTTGATTTGCAGGTTTTCTTGTGGACAGAAAGAGCGCCTTAAGTATGGCACACTTTCTTGGCTCATGTCTTGTGTCTTGGGCCATCAAAAGGCAAAATTCTATGGTCTTATCTACTGCTGAAGCTGAGTATGTTGTTGTTGTTGCTTCATGTTGTGCTCAATTGTTATGGATCAAACAACAATTAATGGACTTTGAAATTGATGTAGGTTGTATTCTATCTTTGGTGATAACACTAGTGTAATCAGTATGACCAAGAACCTGGTTCATCACAAAAGAACTAAGTACATAGATGTTAGGCATCATATTCTGAGGGATAACTTTGAAAAGGGTTTGATCATTGTGGTTTTGTTCTACTGATAAGCAAATAGTTGACATCTTTACAAAAGCTTTGAGTAGAGATCACTTTGAAGGAACATGTTAGAATTAGGGATGATTAAGATCGCTTAAGAGGAACTAGTTCAAACTCAATGATTGGTTAGATAATTTGTGAATTTTGTAAATAATCAGATTAGATATTGCTCAGTCTCATACTTTTATTAGTATACTCTTGTGCCATGTGCTAAAATGTCTCGCTGATGTCTAATGATATTATCCTTATTTTCTTGAAAAAAATCAGTCTTACACAAGAGAACTTTCAGTGAAAAACCTGGTTCATCGAGCTTATAAGGTATGTATTCTACACTCCGCATAATTTGAAATAACTGCATATGGATCATGAACTTAAAAGAGTCCCACTTTATCCCAAACTACTTTTGAACCAATTAACTACAAATGAACTAGTTTCATCAAGAGTCTCATGCACCATAATTGGCGAAATATTTGGGGAAGAGTCTGACGTCTCATCAAACTGAAACTCCCAAGATGAAAAGACTTCTAACCTCCAAAAAGTTGTTGTTACACACTCAACCTTTCATCTTTAAATTGATCTGACCTTACCCTCTTATCTCAAATTTTTTTTTAAAGATCAAAACCTCAAAACTCTCTCCATTTATCTCATGTTTCTGAACTGATCAAATGGAAATACCCATGAGAATCCCAAAAACTCTAAAAACCCTTACTCACCCAAAGAACCTTCACCCACACATTCAACCACCCAAACCCCCAAGAAAAATTATATCAAAGTGATTGCACGCAACACAGTGGCCAGTAGAGAACAAGCCAAGTGAGTGAGATGCTACAAGCCAGTCAAGCAGAAGAACCATAGAATTCTGATGATTTGGTCTGCGACTGAGGGGGAAGAACATGTTTCTTCTGAAACTGAACAGGTAACTTTACATCTCTCACATCTGAATTTGGTTCTAAAATTGCAAAAAATCTTGAGAATGGGTTTATTCTCGTTGGTGTGTGGATGGTATTGAAAAGGGAAATATTGTTACTGAAGACATTGGTGGTAAAAATAAAAAGTAAAAATAAAAGGAGAGCGAGGGTGTTGACTCTGATGCGAGGGGGAGGGTGGAAGAACAAGTGACTGGATTTGATTCACCTGTTGGTTATGGATTACATGATGAGACATGTGAAATGGTGGTATGGAGTAAAGAGATTAGTGATAATGAGGAGACTATGAATAAAAGTATGAGGATAGAATCACATGAGATAAGTGATGGTTCTGGTGATATAAGGGCAGCAGATGGGCTGGTTAGGTTAAGGACACGGTTGCATGAACTAGTTCCTTCTCTTGCTAAAATAGACAAGAGTCCCAATCTGTTGCAAAAAGGTGTCAGATAGTTACGATCAAAAAAAGAAGAAGCAAAGTAAGGTCAATATAAAAAGGCCTTACCTGAGAGTGCCAAGAAAGTCATTTCGAAAGAAAGAAAACTAGTAATCGAAGTAGAGTAGTCCAGATTGAGGAGATGAACGTGGTTCATGAGTATGAAGATAAAGATGTGGAAGTAACCATACCTGGTGCCAAAAAGAGAAAGATTTCTCTAGAAACAAAGGTTGTGGCAAAGGGTTCAGTTGTGAGTAAAAGAATCACGTCTACCAAAAAGATCAAAAATGCTCAAATAGTGGAAGAAAATGGTTAAGGATGTTGAGATTGAACGATTGAAGACTAGTTTGGCTGAAGTAGATACTGAGAGAGACTATCTCAAGTGTGAGCTTGCAAAGTAAAAGGAGAATAATGGTGGTATTCTTTAAGATATGTTGAAACTACTTCAAGCGAAAAAGAAAGAACATGGTCCTTCCCAGTCTTAATTCATCTCTAGCCCAGTTGTAATCAGTGACCCAAGTGGGATTTCTCTATTTTTTGCTAATGGTTCTATGGTTTTATTTCTTTTTATGCCTTGTGATAGGATCTTACCAATCATTGAAATTCACTGCATTTTCTCTAATGTTTATTGATATTTCTTAGATGGCTAATATCTTTAGATTGATAAAGAGAAAATTGAATCCATGATTGCATTTGAAGTAGCCCCAGTGGCGATGAGTGATATCTGCTAAAATCTGGTTACTTAACTTAATTATGCAACTTTTTGATGATGCCAGCTTTTGCTTTGGACTGTGATGTTTATAACCTAATGAACCTGGTATTTGATGATTTGTGACTTTAAATGAAAAGTGTTCTAACATTGTGTTGATGTTGAGTTGAGTTGAAACAGGTACCATGCTTATGAAAAGTACTGAGTTTGTCATCATCAAAAAGGGAGAATTTGTTGACCTGAGCAGTTTTGGTTTTGATGATTGACAAAAGAACACATGCATGAACCACGTCCATGGACAGGGTACACAAGTGACGGACAGAATCAAGCAAACTGTATGCACATGAAAGAGATAAGTATAAGTGATTATTTCTGATAATCCCTTAACTAAAAGGTTGCATATTTGATAAGGAGCAGGACTCCTTACTTGAAGAGAATTCTATCCGAGATAAGGGAAGAGTTAGAAGTTGAAGTTGACTAGAAATCTTCCACCAAGGAAGAGTAAAGCATTAGAACTCTAGTTAATCTTTATTTACTAACTCTATAAATATCAGTGTTGTTCTCTTTTACAAGTGATGCACACATACTAAAGTTAAGCAAGAATTGAGAGCAAAATAGCAAGGCATTTTGTGAGCAATTCATGCAAGATTTAAGAGTGCGGTCCTGAAGCTACACGAACCAGATTGAAGACCAGCTCCATAAAGAGTTTTATGTGTCTTAGAAGCAAATTGTACTAGGTACATGTATTGTATCTTTCAAGTTAGAGTTAATTTGAAGTAGTCGCAACAACTTGTGGCGTGTTGCTATAAGGGTTAGAGTTAATCCTTAGGTTTTCAAGAGTTTGTAAAATTTGTTGTTAGCTCAGAGTTATAGTGAAGTTTTTGGAGAAAATCCTACTGGGTAGTAGGTCGTGGTTTTTTTCACCGTTTGAGCGGGTTTTTCCACGTAAAAACCCTTGTGTTCTTTAATTTCTGCATTTGTTATTTCGCAACATTAGTATAAGGAACACATAGAAGAACCAGATCCTTCTATAATCTGTGCACGCAAAAACTTTGACACCACACAAATCACTCCCCTCCCCCCCTCTCTTTTGTGGTATTGAAGTATAAAACATCAGCATGCCTCTTGGGCTTATTTTCCCAATAACAATTTGAACCCCGAGAATGGTGTCCTTGGCATATAAATTGAGGGTTGCCTCATTGAGGTCTTACAGTTTTGAAGTTAGATAGCTCGAACATGTTGATTTTCGACGGCAGTCCCCGAATACGGGGTTGATCATTCGAGGTGTAGTTACACTCAGCCCTTGATCCATTTGTCACAAAAATCATGAGTACAGAACTTATAAAGTAGAAAATTTCATTAAGGCAAAAGACATCTGATAAGGAAAAATACTTCTTTGAATAGTTCATACATGCGTACATGTTTTGCTGTTAGGGCTCGAACAATTTATATGGACACGGTTCATTCGACCGTTTGGCCCACTATAAAGTTTTCCTACCGAGGCCCAGTCGACGTGAAGTATTTTCCTTGAAAATATAACATCCGAGGGTGATGCCCCCCAGTATTCGAGGTTGATTGCAAGGAGACCTCGGATACTCTAAGTCAGCATGAACAACGGTTGCCTCGTTAAAAACCTTGCCGAAAAAACCCATCTTGGGATAAAAACGGTTGAAGGGAAAAAGACTGCAACACGTGATTTAGGGTCCTAATATCTTTCTGCTTGATGATAACTTCGATACCTTTAGTCGGACACCTGAAAATAAGTTAGTGTAAAATGTAAATGAAAAAGGAGAAGGTCATACCTTAACAATAATATCGCTTGAGGATTGAGATGTGCCAATTATTTGGTAGTTGCTCGTTGTTTACCGTGCCTAGCTTGTAAAATCACTTTCCGACAATAACGAGTACTTGATGGGGTCCTTCCCAATTTGGGCCGAGTATTCCTTTATTAGGGTCTCGAGTGTTAATGGTGACTTTCCTCAGGACCTAGTCCCCGATTCTAAAGTGGCGAAGGTTAGTCCTTCGATTATAATATCTTTCAAAGCGTTATTTTTAGCGGCCATTCGAACGAGGGCGGCTTCTAATTTTTTATCTAACAGTTCGAGGATAGTATTCATAGCCTCGTGATTTGATTCTTCTGTTGTATATCAAAATCTGGCACTGGGTTCCCCGACTTTGACTGAAATTAAGTCTTCGGATCCATATACTAAGGAAAACGGGGTTACCCTTGTACTGGACTTTGATGTCGTTCGATATACCCAAAGGACTTCGGGTAGGATTTCTCTCCATTTTCCCTTGGTGTCGTTCAACCTTTTCTTCAGATTCTGAATGATGGTTTTGTTTGTCGATTCGGCTTGTCCATTTCCGCTAGGATGATACGGTGTTGATAAGATTCTCTTTATTTTATGATCTTCGAGAAACTTTGTTACTGTTGGTTGATTTCCCAATGCACACGCAAGTGTACGTGGTCGACAAGTAATATAGG
>ML405648.1:61455-87031 GCA_005239525.1 Nicotiana knightiana | reverse complement strand
ATGTGATCCTATAGGCTAATAACTTAGGACTCCTTTATCTTGTTTACATATGTGTGCTCAGACAACCTATTTTTTAAAATTCTTTTCATCTTACTTACATATGTGTGCTTAGACTGTTTATCTGTTATATGACTAATTTACTAAGTAAATTTGGCCGGGACCCACCATTGTCGACCTCGAGGGGTGCTTAACACCTTCCTCTCAAGGTAATTTCAAGCCCTTACCCAATATCTAGTAACATAGACTGATTTTCATGAGTTACTTGCATTAGGTGCCCTAACGCACCATAAATCCGTTAGGTGGCGACTCTTCACTTTACATACCCCTCTCCTAAAAGGAAGGGAGTTGTCCCAAATGAATGTCGAAACCCGATTTCGCGAGGAAAAAGGGGGCGCGACAGTCATTAAGGGAGTGAACCTATCCTTTGGATCATAGAGCCTCAACTAGTTTAGCATACCACTGTCGACTGGCCTGTTTCACGCCATATAGTGATTTCTTCAGTTTACCCACTAGTCGAGGTGCATCAACTAATAATCCAGGAGGTAAATCCATATACACTTCCTCAGGGAGATCTCCATGAAGGAAGGCATTATTTACATCAAGTTGAAAGATTCCCCAATGTTTCTTTATTGCAGTTTCTATGAGTGCCTTGATAGTGGTCATTTTCACAACTGGTGAGGAGGTCTCAGTGTAGTCAATACCATCCTGTTGAGTATATACTTTCACCACCAACCTGGCCTTGAACCTCTCAATACTACCATCAGCTTTGCGCTTGATTTTATACACCCATCTACAGCCTATTGGTTTCTTCCCTATAGGCAAAGGAACTAAGTCCCAAGTGTGATTGGCATGGAGTGCCTCAAACTCTAATGTCATGGCTGCTTTCCAAGAAGGGTCCAAAGCTTCTTCCTCATAAGAATTTGGCTCACTATCATGACAAATACTTTGCACAAGATGGTGACTATCATGAACTAAGGAGGTGAAGGAAACATTGTGGTGTTTAGAGAAAAGAGCATTAAGAGAGAAATGAGAGTCTGAAGTGGATGTGGATCCAGAAGATGTTGAAACAAATGTAGGATGTTTATCAGGGTGTAGGTTAGGCATGGAACATATATAATCTTTCAAATTCACAGGTAGGTGATGTGCTCTAGTAGACCTTCTAGGTATTTGGTTAACATCAGTTAAAGGTGGAAGGAATAACTTGTGATGAGTTACTAGGAGAATGTACAACTGAGTTGTCTACAGGTAAGACTATAGTAGAGACATCATCAGTACCTGTTGATGGTTGAGAGGTATGAGTATCAGAATGTGCCTCAGTGAGTGGTGCGTGCTCTGTAGGAGAAGCAGAATCAAGAACTGAAGGAAGGTGAGAGGAGGAGTGAGATAAAATGGAAAGAGGGAAGATGTGCTCATGGAAAGTTACATCCCTGGAAACATGAATCTTCTTAGTGGCCAAATTGAGAACTTTGTACCCTTTTGTCTCATAAGGATATGCCACATAGACATGGGGAGTGGTCCTAGGTTCAAATTTATCTCTATGAATCTTGGGTGTAGTGGAAAAACATAGGCAACCAAAACTTCTTAAGTGGGAATATGTTGGTTTTTTGTTATAAAGGAATTCAATTGGACATTTGTTTTTCAGATAAGTAGTGGGGAGTCTGTTTATAATATGAGTGGCAGCCAATACACACTCATCCCAATAATGCAAGGGTAACTTGGACTGGAAGAGGAGTGCCCTGGAAGTCTCCAAAAGGTACCTATATTTTCTTTCTACGACCCCATTTTGTTGAGGAGTGTAGGGACATGTTCTTTGATGAATAATCCCTTTTGAATGAAATACGGATGAGGATTTTGTATTTATAAACTCTGAATCATTGTCTGACCTAAGGTACTTTGAAGTGAGTTTCAACCAATGATATGAATCCTTTGATAACTTACAATGTATTGCTATTATTGGTCAAGAGGTGGGTCCAGGTGGCCCTATTATGATCATCTACTAGGGTGAGAAAGTATTTATATTTTTCATGAGTGGAGACATGGTAGGGTCTCCAGAGGTCCACATGAAGGAGTTCAAAAAGAGAAGTTGTGGTACTAGTTCTGTGGGGGAATGCAAGTCTAGGTTGCCTAGCCATGGGACAAATAGAGCAGAGAAAAGGTTGTTTGGTTGAGAATTGAATAGGAATGGATGATATCTCCCTCATCTTGACAAAAGGGACATGTCCCAATCTATAATGCCACAGTAAGTCAGCTTGATTCATATTAGACAAGAAAGAATGTGATGAAAAGCACTGAGTTTTATTACCAATGAAATCATTTACATGTGAATATGAATTGCAAGTAGAAACATTTACAGGTGAATCAGAATGTTGACAGTGCAAGCTATTTACATCAGAGGTCTTAGACAAAACAGGATCTGAAAAAGACAAAGAGACAGGTGAAGTGGAGCAGGAATTCTTCAAACAACTTGGACATAGGAGGTATAAGCCATCCTTGACCTTACTAATCTCTAGAGGCCTCTTCATTGAAGGGGCCTGCAGTAGACATAGAAAGTCAGAAAAGGCTACCAGACCTTTAAACTGAGAAGCTAAAGAATGTATTGAAATAAGGTTGTATTTGAAAGAAGGGACATAAAGAACTCTATGCAGAATAATGTTTGGTGCAAGAGTAACTGTTCCAATTTCAGTGACTTTAACTCTATAGCCGTTTGGTAAAGTGATTAACATATGATACACTAAAGTTTTAATGTGAGTAAGCAAGGATTTTTTGAAGGTCATATGATTAGAAGCCCCTGAATCTAGAATCCAAATGTCAGCTCTTGACTTAAATTATTTACATGACAGTAATCCAAAATCAACAGAGAGAACAGATACAAAGCAAGCTAGAATACCTGCAAAATTCACATTTCCACCAGTGGTGTTGTTGTCTGAGTTATCTCCAGCAGAGCTAGTCTGAAAGTGCTGGAGTAAAGACACCAATTGTCCATATTGCTCTTTAGTGAGACTGACATTGGAGTTGCTGCTTTGGGACATCATTTCCTCACCATTCACAGGAAAAGTATCAACTGGAGTGCTGTGTACATTTGCTGTAGTTTTCTTGCATTTGTTGTACTTAGGATTATGATTGAAGTCTTGAGGATAACCGTGGAGTTTGAAGCATTTGTATTTGGTATGACCAGCACGCTTGTAGTGATCACAAAAAGGACGAGGTCTGCTAGTGGAGGAGTAGTTATTTTGGGAGTAATTAGTTCTGAAGTTATTGTTATGAATAGGTGCCCTGTTTAAGCCGTTATGTGCAGGAACATTGGAATTTAGAAAGATAGATTTCATCACGAGCTGATTGTGTGGTTTCACTTAGCTTTGCTTTTCCTCCTGAATGAGCAAAGAGAAGGCTTGTGCCATAAAAGGTAAGGGATTCATCATGAGTATACTGCCCCGCACTATGGTGTATACCTCGTTCAATCCCATGAGAAATTGGAAGAGTCTTCTGTATTGCTCAGATTTGTGCATATTTTCCTTAGCCCCACAGGTACATTGGCAAGTACACTGTGATTTGGCATTTATCATGTTCAATTCCTCCCAAAGTTTCTTCATCTTTGTATAATATCCAGTAATGTCAAGGATACCTTGCGTTAAATCGTTGATTTTCTTTTGGATTTGGTATAATTTGGTGCCATTAGTCTGGTCGTACCTGTCCTCTAACTATCTCCACAGCTCAAAAGCATTACTAGCATATTCGACACTATCAGCAATATCTTTGCATAGAGAATTTAGGATCCAAGAGGTTACCATATCATTGCACCTCTCCCACTAACGGAATTGTGAGGAATCTAGGTCTGAGCGTTTATACTCTCAAGTGACAAAACCTCTCTTTTTCTTACTGAGAGAGCTCTAAGAACACTTCTCCTCCAGGATCTGTACCGGATGCCATTGAACGGAGTTGTCACTAACATTGCACCAGGATTATCCGACGGGTGTATGTAGAATGGACAACTCAAATTAATTTCAGAGTCGATGCCGGTGACGGGAGTAGAGCTGCTCGGTTCAACTCCAGATTCATTATTTGGATCAGGGATAGCCAAAGCTCAAAGCAGGAAAGCTTGGTAATTAAGAACGAAAAACTGAATAGAGAAGAAGAAATTTCGGATCGAAAAAATTGGGGAAAAACTTGCAAACTCGATTGAAATTGTGATGTTAGCTTTAGAACTCAATTGAGAGGCAAATCAAGGACAATAGTAAGTTGACTATTGTGCTCTGATACAATGTAAAGATGGAGAAGTGAAGAGCATTAGTGGAGCTCAAGCTTGAGCTTCAATGGTGGAACCCTAGAAGCTTCTCGAAGGAGAGAGAGAATGAGAGGATAATGAATTCATTGACTAAAATATTATCTGCACAAAAGATACATATATACACTGCACGTGAGGGCCACATGTGAAGGCACTTAACATACTAACATACTAACTAACAAACTAACACATAACACCAGCACCATAAGCTAACACTTAACAAAATGCTAACTAACAATGTTACATATAATTAAAGCAATATCTCAATAGAAATTTCAAGAATTATAAGGGAGGGAATTATGGTACCAGTGTAGTTATGTACATGAACAATGAGATGCTTCTAACTCTATTACCCCATTGTGCTTAAAATCAACGAGAAGAATTTGGCAGCTTGAGACAGGCACAACTTCTGTAAGCTTATATTCTTATTTGATCTATGGTTGCGCAGAACTTGCAAATAAAATAATGTTTTTGCATTTTACTTCTCTGAGGATCACTATTTGAATCCAAGATTGATCTGTAACAGAAATAAATAACCTTCGATAAGGTCTAATGTGCATGGGCAGGGCCAGAAGGGATTTATCCGAACCCATTCACCAGACATTATTAAATTACTCAAAAACCTAATTACCTAAGTGAACAAGCTCATAAGTTTTGGTTGTTTTTCTTGATGATCTCCAAGACTACTCTCGAAACACGTAGTTGTTACAGATTCATCTGAATTTCTTGACGGAGTTCTAGGCCGCACGATTTCACTCTGAAAACCTCGTGTTAATAAACTGAGATCAAGATTTTCGAACTGCAACACTTTTGATGCTGCTTCGTCTGAAGAACGACATCGCTTTTGCATCTTCGATAGTGTATTTTGTGTGTGATTTTGAAGCTTAAACATGTTTGTGCACTCAGATTCCTCATCAACTTCTGGTGACTTACCGAATAACTCCGGTATCGGGCTTAACGTGCCGCCGTGGAGGATGGTCTCTATCGTCGCTTGACAAACATGCCAATTTCCAGTCCATAATAGTCCCACAACTCCGTTCACTTGGCTCACTTTCTTTCCAACTGCTTCATATAGCAAGGATTGAAATAGTCCTGGCAATACTTCCAATTTCTCAGTTAAGAAACAAAAAATAGAAGAGGGATTGAAAGAAGAAAGCAAAGAGAAATTGAGTTTAATTAATTAACTTCTATACATGACAGTGAAATAAATTAAGTTTAATGAGTAGGTGAAGGGTCTAGTATTTTAGGGTCGGGTTGGGTAATGAGTTGGGTCAGACCTATATTAAATCTAACCAGATGATTTTGGTGTTGCCACGTGGCCCATCTGTTAAAATAAGGGTATTTGTGTTTAATAGTATAACATCA
Source organism: Nicotiana knightiana (assembly GCA_005239525.1). Lineage (NCBI taxonomy): Eukaryota > Viridiplantae > Streptophyta > Magnoliopsida > Solanales > Solanaceae > Nicotiana > Nicotiana knightiana. Next base: position 81,384 of record ML405648.1, on the reverse strand, counting down.
GAGGTTTTAATGCTCTAATAGTATAACAGAGAGTTTATTTAAACTATTGATAATAGTAGAGGGGCAGATCAAACCGTTTGCCGTATATAATGTATGCATATTTTATGTATTACGTGTGTATAATTATGTATAATAAATATATAATCTACATATATGACTAGAAAAAGTAAACAATTAATATGACCTGATATTTGGGTAAAAAACTCTAATTTTTTACAATACAAATGTGTCTTTGTGGGTCTTTGCTGTCCGAAAACCAAATGGACAAAAAAAGTTCATTTTTAGCGTTTTTATATTTATGTTCAATAATTATATACTATTTAGTAAAGTAAAAATTAATCAATTTATTTATCTCACTCCAAAATCATTGATAAGATGAACATGTAGTATTCATTTTCGATGGCGGTAAATACAAATGAGTGATGGATGGTTTTGCACAAGAGTCATAATTTATTTTATTTATTTTGTGACTTTTAAGTTTAAAACTCTAAAAGAGCAATGTCCATTCTAACACCTCTTTAATTGTAAACAATTCATGGTACTGGACTTTCCTTCGTTAGTCATGAAAACATAATTTCTTGAATCCATAAGCTTCCTTCCATATTGTGGTAAATTCTTGTATTCCTTTCTCTCTTATGAAATACAACCCCCAAGACAACCTGGGAAATTCTTTTTTTTTATTAAAAAAATAATTTGGGGCGTGAAAAAATATATCTCTAATTGCTTGTTTGTTTGGTCAAATCTTCAGTTGTTTTCGATTCTGTTTTTTTTTCTTTTGGAGGGGTTGGGGGGGGGGGGGGTCATTGTCAATTCGACCGAATGAGACCTATTTATCTCTGGACAAAAGTCAAAGAACAGAAACCAAAAGAAACAAACAAAATCAATTTATATTAATCGACCGACATGTAAAAGATCTTTGCATTATCAATGATTTTTTGTCGATTATTTATCCCTTTTTCAGATTACTAGTTCTAGCGTAATATTTTAAATTAACTATCTGTAGTTTAAATTGATACTTGATAAACAAAATTACATTATATAAAAGTTAAAGGCAACATTTCTCCGTGGAATGTTGCTTAAATATATTGTATGACCACTTAGTATACGTGAAATCTTATGAATATTGTTAAACACTATGGAGTTAATCTATTTAAAAAATTGACTATTTATGTTGGTGTTAACCTAATTTCAGAGAGATAGAGATGGAGTGGCTAAGGTTTGAGTTATTAAGGTGTGTTATGTCCGAAATTGATCTTTATTGAAATGTTGGATTGTAAAAAAGATTTGAGCTGTATTTTCTATTGGGCCTATATTTATTGGGCTTAATATGTAAAAACTGCACGGGGCGTCCTCTTTGGTCGACCCCATTTAACCTATATCAATTTTTTTTTTAAATTTTTAACTTATACCCACTTTTTAAATAACTTCAGCCCCCTTTCTCCTCCTCCTTCTCCTCCTTCATTTTCTTCTTCTTCTTCTTCTTCTTCTTCTTCTTCTTCTTCTTTCTTCTGCTGTTATTGGTGCTGCTATGGAACTTCAGTTCATGAGATGATTGCCATAAATATGTTTATCAGATTATTTAAAAATAAATTATAAATAATTACGTAAGTTAGTAGACAAAAACTTCAGCTCTAGAGCTAAATTTCGCCAGTTACAAAACAAAAACTTCAGCTCTAGAGCAGAGCTGAAGTTCGCCAGTTACAAAACAAAAACTTCAGTTCTAGAGCTGAAGTTCGCCAGTTACAAAAACAAAAACTTTAGCTCTAGAGCTGAAGTTCGCCAGTTACAAAGCTGAAGTTCGCCAGTTACAAAAACAAAAACTTCAGCAATTACAAACAAAAAGNAAAACTTCAGCACACTTGCTACTTCAGGCCCGTCTACTAGAATGCTGAAGTTTTGCATGATTGCCTTTGCTACTTCAGCCCCGTATGCTGAAGTTATGCGAAAAAGCGGATACACTTGCACTTTTTTTTGAAAAGCGGGAAAAAGTTAAAACGTGACATAAAAACGGGTATAGATGCAAATGCCCCGCTTAATATTGGAAGTAGCTGAAGGTCTGCTCTTCTAGAAGATTAGGATACATTACACCCTGTAATTGTAATTATTTATTCCATGTATTTATCTATTATTCAGTTATAAAGAATAAAATTAGTTATAGAGTAGTCAATAGTAGAGAGCCACTTGACCTTTCTGTTTTTACCCTAGATTTCCCTTTTTCTTGTATATATATATCAACACTGTACAACATCAAATTCATTCAATACAAATCTTCTCCTGAACAGAGCAGGTCTAATCTGCTCCTGAACAATTCAAAATCTATCACATAATCTTCATCATTTTCCTTTCTTCATTCACTCAGCAATGGGTTCTACTGAAATCCCTGAGAATTTTTCTTCCACTATTCGAGTTGCTGCATCTACAGCTTCTCCTGCAGCAGGGATTGTTGACTGAGCTCATCCTTATTACATTCATCCAACAGAATCCAGGGATGAATTTTGTTTCTTCAGTTTTCGATGGCAAAGGTTATGGAGGTTGGAGGAGAGCTGTTGTAATTGTTCTCTCTGCTAAGAACAAACTAGGGTTCATTGATGCATCCCTAGTTATCCCTGGGGCAGATTCTGGAATGCAGAAAGCTTGGGCTCGTAGCAATGATATGGTCCTTTTCAGGGGCGGCCAACCAATTTCGTGGCCTAAAACCAAACTTTATGAGGGGCCTTAACTTTTTTATTAATAAAAAATATTTTATTTTTATTTGAAGTCTATTTTTCTAATTTTTTTTAGATGCAATGTTATTATTAATTTTTTATAATCAATTTCTCCTATTAAGTCTTTCTCAATTGACAATATAGCTAATTCATTTAATATCTTTGAGACATTGTTGATCTTAGGTAAGGTTTTATCAATTTTAATTTTGAAAAACTTTTTTCCGTTGAAGCAACGGTAATAAGAGTTACTAACATTATTCTATAAGTAATATAGGCATTTGAAACTTAATTAGATCTTTTTATTTGATTGAATATATCAATAAAATTGTTATCTTCTAACTGTAATATTTTTCTTAATATTTTTAATTCAGAAAATAAATCTAAACTATCAATATTGGATTGATTATTATGATTTAAGGGGCATTCCAGATGAAGGAAATATTTTTCTAAATTTCCATCATCTAGTGATCTCAGTTTTTACCGCTAAATAGAAAATAAAAATATTTTCATATGCCTCTAATTGTTTAAATCTATTTTAAAGTAAAAAAATAACCTTATCTACTACTCTCTTCGGTCCATAATAAGTGACTTTTTTGGCTTTTATTTTGTTCCAAAATAAGTGTCCTTTTATATAATCGAGAAGGATTTAACTCTATTTTTTCAAAATTTACCCTTATTTACATATCTCAATGTGTCAAGTTAACAACATATAAATTTTAATTAAGGATAATTTAGTCAAAATATATTTTGTTCTAGGAGTCAGTATTTTCTTAAGGGGCACAAGAAAGATTAAAAAGTCATTTATTGTGGACTAGATGGAGTATGTATAAAAAGTAATCAACTCTAAAGAACTCATCGAGAGATTTTGAGATTTCACTATTAACATTGTTTCTTCCTATATATTACATGTTTCTTATGAATTCGGGTTCGATATTAATTTCAAATGCAATTTCCCTGGCAGAAATCAAAGCAGTTGCAAATCCTTCATCTATTTATTTGTTAAATAAAGAAATCAAACTTTTTCACTTAACTTAACTTTTAAAATAATTTTTTTTATATATAGCTTATTAGGCGAAAAAAATAGGGTCTCAACAAAAATGGGGCCTAAAGCAGTTGCTTTACCTGCTTTATGGACGGGCCGTCCCTGGTCCTTTCTTGGCTGTTGAACTCCTTGTAAAATGAAATAGCGGAAAGTGTGCTTTATTCTTAAAGTGCAAAAGACCTGTGGAGTGATCTAGAGGACAAATTTGGTCAGACAAATGGAGCAAAGCTATTTTAATTGCAAAAAGAAACTTAGTGATGTGGTGCAAGGCAATACAAGTGTGTCTACTTACTTCACTAAGATGAAAAGCCTATGGGATGAACTTGATGCACTTAATACATTCTCTGCTTGTGTATGTAATTGTGAGTGCGGAGCTAAGGCTAAATCACAAAAAGTATGTCAAGATGAAAGGCTTCTACAATTTCTAATAGGTCTAAATGACACATTCATTGGGGTAAGAAGCAACATACTCCTATCTTCCCCTTTACCATCTAAAGGACAAGCTTATTTTCTAGTCATTCAAGATGAAAAATAAAGAGAAATTCATGCTACACCAGCTTATCCTGGGATTCAGCTTCTTTCAATGCTAACAATCAGGCGGCAAACTTCAAAAGGTTCAAGGACCATAAAGGACACAAGGGATTTCCCAACACAAAGAAGGCTACTGGTATCTGTGCTTATTGTAAAAAGTCAGGTCATACCTGCTGCGCCCTATTTTCTCGCGAAAGCGGGCTTCGACATGTGACAACTCTTTTAAACGGGTATTAAAAGAAAAGAGTCGCCAGTGCGTTAGAGCACCTATTTGCAAATAACTCTGATTAGAACTAATCTGTATTACCAAAGATCGGGTAAAGATTCAAATTACCTCGAAGAGAAGGTGTTAGGCACTCTTCAAGGTCTACAAATGTGATTCCCGGCCAAATTTTAAACTATATGGGGATTATTGGGTTAAACTAATAATTACTACTAACCTATATGACTTAGGTGATTAGTTATATTAGTCCATTTATATGTCTACTAATGCATGCTCACTTAAACGAGCATAAAAGAAAAGGAAGGAACAGAACATGTTAGTTTGAATTGCTAAATGCCTGACATATTATAAAATTCAACGAGACAAAGGCTAAAGAAATAAATCTGGAAAGTAATCAATTACTATTACACCAAGGCATTCGGATACACTATTTAAAACATGAGAACTACACCGCTTTGAAAGTATTGTAACGTAAAATTAATACAAATTTTCACATAGCAATACACGTGGTAGAGGGACAACAAAGTAAATGAGATCATTAAAACTATATTAGGAACCTAAATTTTTACGCTTAATGGATCAACTCCTGTGCAAAGTCTACTAAGACTTTTATTGTAACACCCCGTAAATTCGGCTTAGGTATGAATGTGTTAAATGAATAGTAAGGTTATATTTTGAACATGTGAAGTTCTATTATTATGAGTATGGGTGGAAATATTTATTTTAGAATCAAGACGAAGAGTGAGGTATACAAGATTCGATAAAATCTATGAAGTTTACAAAAGGTCAATCTTGCAGAAGGTTTAATGAAAAACGTGTACGTTATTTGGGAAAACGCAAAGCATGAAAGTTTTAGGCCTTTGAATTATCTTTCCAACGATATATTGTGGAACCCAAACAAATCTCTGTGCAAAATGTTATATGCGTTTTAAAGAACACTGTGCAATATGCGCGCCCCGCGCGCGGCCCGGACGCGGCCGTGCACATGTGGCAGTGTTCCTGCCATTTTGCGCGGTCAGGCCTACAGGTGAGCGGGAGCGCACTTGGAAAGTCATTTTAAATCCCTACTTCGTCTCCTACATCCCCAAAATATAAAAACTTGCTCTAGAAAGGAAAGCTCTCAAAAACCTAACTCCTTAAGGGTCCCTCCACCACCCAAGGTAAGTTCTAATGGTGATTCTAAGTTAATTTTAATTTCTCAACATCTTATTAACATGGTTAAACCCTCCATATCATTAGATATTCGATTGGGAAATCATTGTTGAGAGAAGGAACCCTAGAACTCGAATTCAAGGGGATTGAACTTCAAAGAGGCAATGTCTTCACCCTATAATTGATTCTAACATTGGTTTAATAATTATAGACTCTAGTTCATGAGATATGAGTTGATGGGTTTGATAGAAAAGCATGAACAGTTATAAGTTTGGTGTTCTGATTGTTGATCATTGGTTAAGGGTGTTGTTTACCTTATGGGTGATAAAGAATAATGTTGATTATAACCATTTGAGACTTTAGAATTTATCTAGGAGCAAGAGAATGGGGTATTAGGTGTAGAGACACCATTAATAAGGACTATGAAGCTTTTATTCCCACCAAGTGTTTGATAAAATGCTTATGTTACCAAAACATGAGTATCATAGCTAATATGGAATCTCTTTGACTTATATTGCTATAGATTAAAGTTGAAAGGGTACAAACGTTGTATTACACTCAAGAGCAGGAAGTTAAGGTACGTGAGGCTAACTCTTTACGTTTGGGAATATCTATGATTCTCCCTACATCCCATTCATTATGACTATTACGAGTTTCCTCAGAAAGTAATTATGCATAGTTCCATGAATAGTATTAGAACTTCTATTCTCTAGATGACATAGTTTCATAATCATTTGATATTTGATGAGTTTCAGTTATGACAAATCAACTTATGATGAGTAAGTATCTCAGTCTAGTCATATTCATTATTCTAGTATCACGTAACTCAGTATGGTTCAGTATTTCAGCATCATGTATTTCAGTATGATTCTCAGTTCCTGATTCTAAGTTCCTGAATGTTGAACACCTGTATTTGGGCCTAAGGCCGTAGTTTATGCTTTATGCATCATTGGTCCTGAGGTCGTAGTTATGTATACGTATACTTAGGCCTGAGGCCGTAGCTTGTGTGTGTGTGTGTGTGTGTGTGTGTGTATATATATATATATATATATATATATATATATATATATATTGGGCCTGAGGCCGTACTTTATCAAATAAATAGGTTGTTCTTCATTTAGAAGAGGGAGAGGGAGTATTCGTAACCTTACTTCCTATGTTCAGTTCAGTTATCAGTTATCAGTTTCAGTTTCAGTATTTACAGTTCTTTCCTTCAGTTGTTTTACATACCAGTGCAATTCAAATGTACTGACGTCCCTTTTTCCCGGGGCCTGCATCTCGTGATGCAGGTAACAATTTATAGGTTGAAGACTCTTCTCGTTAGGACATTTCGTATAAGCTGTTGGTGAGCCGCAGTCTTTTGGGGAGTTATCCCTCCCTTTTTCAATCATTATAGTACTTTCAGTTAATAAGGTATACCGGGGACCTTGTCTCGGTAAACAGTTAGCATCTCAGTATTCGTTAGAGGCTTCGTAGACTATAGTTCAGTCAGTCAGATGTTAACAGGCTTTTATGTGTTAGCCTTGTCGGCTACTCGCTTATACTTGCAGACTTTTCAGTATTTTCTGTATCTATGATATTTCAGTCAGACTCGTTAGCAGATCATCAGGTTGTATATTTATATCTAGCTTACAGTTATACAAAATGTTGATCCAGCCATACAGTTGGTTTGCTCGGTCACATATAGTCAGGCACCGAGTGCCGTGTTATGCCCAGGCCATGGTTCGGGGCGTGAAAAAGCTTGGTATCAGAGCCTAGGTTCAAGAGTCCTAAGGAATCTATGATGCTGTGTCTAGTGGGATCAGTTTTATGTGTGTGTGCGCGCCACCCGTATAAGCAGTTGACCACCAAGACATCTAGGATTGTTCCATTTCTTTCGTACTTTAGATCGTGCAGTTAGAGCTATGCTTTCAGGAATATTTCTAACTCGTGCAAAATTACGCTTTTCAGAAAAATGCGTGCAAAAAAAAAGTACATCAGGAGGGCCTCAGCTACTAGCCAGGGGGCTACGACTAATGTTGCCCAAGAGGAGGACACTATGTCCCAGGGGGTTGCATCGGGCTCAGTGCCCAGTGCTTCATACATGGATGTCATGGGAGCTATCCAGTTGCTCACCCAGATTGTATCCACTCAGGCTCAAAGGCAGGGACAAGTGTTGTTCATGAGACGGGTAATTCCAGGTCCAGGGAATTCCTCAACATGAAACCTCCAGTCTTCACAGGGTCAAAAAAGATGAGGATCCACAAAACTTTATTGATGAGGTTCAGAAGATATTTCGAGTGATGCATGCTACAGACACTGAGGCGGCAGAGTTTGATGCGTACCTGCTGAAGGATGTAGCCAACACTTGGTATGAAACATGGGAAGAGTCCCGAGGGGAGGATGCGGCTTCTGCAACTTGGAAGGAGTTTGCAGATGCGTTTCTTGAGCATTTTCTACCCATTGAGGTCTTGGAAGCTAAGCATTTGGATTTTGAGAGACTCAAACAGAATGATCTGAGTGTGAATGAGTACTACCTCAAGTTCGTCTCTCTGGCTAGGTATGCTCCGAGAATGGTACGTGATATGAGGGCCAGAGTTAGGCGGTTTGTTTTGGGGCTTTTAGATGACTTGTTTGCTGATGCTAATATAGCTGCTCAGAATAATGACATGACCATCACTAAGATGGTTGCCTTTGTTCAAGGGAACGAAGACAAGTTGAAGGAAGAAGAGCGGCTACAGAGAGGACAGGGAATTCAACAAGAGAGATAAGTATGCAGGAAAATTTCAGCCATGGGGGATCTTAGGCAGGAGGCAATCGCCAGTTCTTCAAGAAATCAAAATCAGGACTTGCTCCATATTCAGCTAGTGCACCAGTTCAGAGGTCCAAGTTTAACAAGAAAAGCCAAAATTTCAGAGTAGCAGGCTCACAGTCACATACTAGTGTGGGCTATAGAGGCCTTGAGTACCCTACTTGCAACACGTGTGGTAAGAAGCATCCAGGGGTGTGTTTCTTGGGCACAAATGGTTGCTTTGGGTGGGGTCAACAGGGCTACTTCTTGAGGGACTATCCATCAGCAAGGCAGAATAATGTAGGCAATGTACCTGAGTCCACTAATTCAGCAACCCCTCATAACTCTCAGGCCCAGCAAGGGCGTGGTGCAACAAAGTCTAGTAATGCAGGCGGTGGTCGAAATCGCTTGTATGCCCTGGCAGACTGTCAGGATACGGAGGCTCGGGGAGATGTTGTCACAGGTACGCTAACTATATTCACTTTTGATGTCTAAGCTCTTATAGATCTGGGATCCACCCTATCTTATGTAACTCCATATATTGCTAAGAAATTTGGGATAGAACCAGAAAAGTTGTGTGAACCTTTTGAAGTATCCACTCTAGTTGGAGAATCAGTTATAGCTAGATGTATCTATAGGGGATGTCCAGTCAAAGTGTATCATCGTCTTACTGTAGCAGACTTAGTAGAATTAGAGATGGTAGACTTCGATGTGATCATGGGCATGGATTGGTTAGAGTCTTGTTATGCCACAGTGGGTTGTAGAACCAAAGTAGTAAGTTTTGAATTTCTCGGTGAACCAGTTTTAGAATGGACGGGTGATGCAGTAACACCTAGGGGTAGGTTTATTTCCTATATTAAAGCCAGAAAGATGATCTCCAAAAGGTATATCTATCACCTGGTTCGAGTTAAGGATGCAAATGCTCAGATTCCCACTCTCCAGTCGGTACCAATTGTAAATGAGTTCCCAGAAGTGTTCCCTGAAGATCTTCTCGGAGTCCCTCCCGATAGGGAGATTGACTTTGGAATTGATCTACTCCCCTACACTAAGCCTATATCTATTCCACCATATAGAATGGCTCCAGCAGAGTTGAAAGAGCTGAAAGTCCAGTTGAAAGATCTTCTAGATAAGGGATTCATAAGGACAAGTGTCTCACCTTGGGACGCACCGGTACTGTTTGTCCGAAAGAAGGATGAGTCTTTGCGTATGTGCATTGACTATCGTCAGCTGAATAAAGTCACCATCAAGAACAAGTACCCTCTTCTCAAAATAGATGACTTATTTGATCAACTTCAGGGTGCCCAGTGTTATTCCAAGATTGACCTCAGATCGGGATACCTTCAGTTGAAGGTTAAGGAAGTCGATATTCCAAAACTGCTTTCAGAACTCGGTAGGGGCATTTCGAATTTTTGGTAATGTCATTTGGTTTGACGAATGCAGCAGCAGCTTTCATGGACTTTATTAATAGGGTCTTCAAGCCCTATCTTGATATGTTTGTTATTGTGTTTATTGATGACATCTTTATTTATTCCCGTAGCGAGACTGACCATGCAGAACATCTCAGAATTGTGTTGCAGACACTGCAGGATCACAAGCTATATGCGAAATTTTCTAAGTGTGAATTCTGGTTGAAATCAATAGCATTTTTGGTCCATGTCATCTCAGGGGAAGGCGTGAAGGTGGACTTTCAGAAAATAGAGGCAGTGAAGAATTGGCCTAGACCCACCTTAGTATCCGATATAAGAAGTTTCTTAGGTCTAGCAGACTATTATAGGCATTTCGTAGAGGGATTTTCTTCTATCTCGTCCCCTTTGACTAGATTAACTCAGAAGAAAGTCAAGTTTCAATGGTCGGACGCTTGCGAGAAAAGTTTTGAGGAGTTAAAGGAGAGTTTGACCTTATCTCCAGTCTTGACGCCACCGGAAGGAACCGAAGGGTTCGTTGTTTATTGTGATGCTTCAGGGATTGGCCTTGGGTGTGTATTAATGTAGCATGGAAAAGTCATAGTCTACGCATCGAGACAACTCAAGGCTCATGAGAAAAATTATCCGACTCATGATCTTGAATTAGCAGCTGTGGTGTTTGCGCTTATTTGCTGCCATTATTTGTATGGGGTGCATGTTGAAATTTTTACAGATCACAAGTCTCCAGTACATCTTCAAGCAAAGCAAATTGAATCTACGTGAGAGGAGGTGGCTATAATTACTTAAAGATTATGATGTTGATATCCTCTATCATCCGGGGAAAGCCAATATTGTAGCCGATTCCCTCAGTCGGCATTCTATGGGAAGCTTAGCTCATGTTGAGGCAGACAAGCAAACTATGATGAAGGAAGTTCACCGCTTAGCAAGTATGGGAGTTCGACTTTTGGACTCTGAAGATAGTGTTGTTGTTCTTCAGAACAGGGCTGAATCCTCCTTAGTAGCCGAAGTGAAGGAAAAGCAATTCAGTGATCCCTACTTATTGCAGCTGAAAGAGGGAATTCACAAACACAAGACTACGGCTTTTGAACAAGGGGGAGATGATGGTACTTTGAGTTACAGAGGTAAACTATGCATTCCGGATGTAGATGGGCTTAGAGAGCGGATTATGTCAGAAGCCCACAATTTTTCCATTCACCCAGGTTCCACCAAGATGTATCATGATCTTAAGGAAGTGTATTGGTGGAACGATATGAAAAAGAATATAGCAGACTTCGTGGCTAAGTGTCCAAATTGTCAGCAGGTGAAAGTCGAACACCAGAGACCTGGTGGATTAACTCAGAGTATAGAAATTCCGTTTGGAAATGGGAGATGATAAACATGGACTACACAACAGGTCTACCTCACTCATTTCGGAAGCATGATTCAATTTGGATTATTGTAGACCGACTTACCAAGTCAGCTCACTTCTTGCCAGTGAAGACTATAGATTGGGCCGAGGATTATGCCAAGTTGTATATCAAATAAATCGTCTGATTGCATGGAACTCCTTTGTCCATCATCTTAGATCGTGGTGCTCAGGTCACCGCGAACTTTTGAAAATCCCTTCAGAAGGGATTGGGCACAAGGGTGAACCTCAGCACCGCTTTTGATCCTCAGACAGATGGCCAGGCGGAACGCACCATTCAGACTCTTGAGGATATGTTGAGGGCATGTGTTATCGATTTTAAAGGTAATTGGGACGATCATCTACCTCTCATTGAGTTTGCTTATAATAACAGCTATCACTCTAGTATCAAGATGGCACCGTACGAGGCTCTGTATGGGCGAAAGTGTAGATCACCAATTGGTTGGTTCGAAGTTGTAGAGGCGGAGTTGTTAGGACCCGATTTGGTCTATCAGGCTATGGAAAAAGTCAACTTGATACAAAAGCATTTGAAAACGGCTCAAAGTCGCCAAAAGTCCTACTCGGACGTGCGGCGTAGAGACGCAGAGTTTTAAGTTGATGATTGGGTATTTATGAAAGTTTCTCCTATGAAAGGCATTATGAGATTTGGGAAGAAGGGGAAGCTTAGTCCCCGCTATATTAGGTCATATAGAATCCTGCAAAGGATCGGGCAGGTGGCTTATGAGTTAGAATTGCCACAAGAATTAGCTACTGTACACCCAGTGTTTCATGTGTCCATGTTGAAGAAATTCATCGGAGTCCCGTCACTTGTGGTGCGTTCGGAGATTGTAGGGGTTAAAGACAACTTGTCTTACGAAGAAAGTCCAGTGACTATTCTTGATCGTCAAATCCGCAAGCTCAGAACTAAGGAAATTACTTCAGTAAAAGTGCTTTGGAGGAATCAAAAGGTTGAAAAGGCTACATGGGAAGCCGAAGAGGACATGAAGTCCAGATATCCCCATCTCTTTGAAGAGCAAACGGAAAATGTGGAAGGTAATTAACCTTTCCATTCAGGCCTTAAATTATAATCTTCATATCCTTCAGCATTTACGCAACTTAGTATTTAGTGATCACATACTCATTCAGTTTGATATACATGTATTCATGATATTTCAGTATTCGCATATCCCCATCACACCCGTTAAATGTCCATAGATAGTCGTAGTTGAAGCCAGGTCCATCATTCGAGGAAGAATAATTCCAAGGGGGAGATAATGTAACACCCCATAAATTCGACTTAGGTATGAATGTGTTAAATGAGTAGTAAGGTTATATTTTGGACATGTGAAGTTCTATTATTATGATTATGGGTGGAAATAGTTTTTAGAATCAAGACGAAGAGTGAGGTATACAAGATTCGATAAAAACTACGAAGTTTACAAAAGGACAGTCTTGTAGGAGGTTTAGTGAAAAACATGTAAGGTATTTGGGAAAACGCAAAGCATGAAAGTTCTAGGCCTCTTCTAACGATATATTGTGGAACCCAAACAAATCTCTCTGCAAAGACTTATGTGCGTTTTACAGAACACAGTGCAGTATGCGCGCCCCGAGCACGGCCGCGCACATGTGGCAGTGTTCCTGCCATTTTGCGCGGTCAGGTGCGCAGGGGCGCAATTGGAGAGTCAGTTTTAAAGACCTGCTTCGTCCCCCACATCCCCAAAATATAAAAACTTGCTCTAGAAAAGAAAGCTCTCGAAAACCTAACTTCTTAAGGGTCCCTCCACCACCCAAGGTAAGTTCTAATGGTGATTCTAAGTTAATTTTAATTTCTCAACATCTTATTAACATGGGTAAACCCTCCATATCATTAGATATTCGATTGGGACATCAGTGTTGAGAGAAGGAACCCTAGAGCTCGAATTCAAGGGCATTGAACTTCAAAGAGGTAATGTCTTCACCCTTTAATTGATTCTAACACTGGTTTAATAATTATAGACCCTAGTTCATGAGATATGAGTTGATGGGTTTGATAGAAAAGCATGAACGGTTATAGATTTGGTATTTTGATTGTTGATCAACTGTTATGGGTGTTGTTTACCTTATGGGTGATAAAGAATAATGTTGATTATAATCATTTAAGACTTTAGAATTTATCTAGGAGCAAGAGAATGGGGTATTGGGTGTAGACACACCATTAATAAGGACTATGAAGCTTTTATTCCCACCAAGTGTTTGATAAAATGCTTATGTTACCAAAACATGAGTATCATAGCTAATATGGAATCCCTTTGACTTGTATTGCTTTAGATTAAAGTTGAAATGGTTCACTAACGTTGTATTACGCTCAAGAGCAGGAAGTTAAGGTATGTGAGGCTAACTCTTTACATTTGGGAATGTCTATGATTCTCCCTACATCCCATTCATTATGAGTATTACTAGTTTTCTCAGAAAGCAATTATGCCTAGTTCCATGAATAGTAGTAGAATTTCTATTCTCTAGATGACATAGTTTCATAATCATTCGATATTCTATGAGTTTCAGTTGTGATGATTCAACTTATTATGAGTAAGTATCTCAGTCTAGTCCCATTCATTATTCCAGTATCATGTAACTCAGTATGGTTCAGTATTGCAGCATCATGTATTTCAGTATGATTCTCAGTTCCTGATTCTAATTTCCTGAATGTTGAACACCTGTATTTGGGCCTGAGGCCGTAGTTATGTATATGTATACTTGGGCCCGAGGCCGTATGTTATCAGATAAACAGGTTGTTCATCATTCAGAAAAGGGAGTATTCGTAACCTTACTTCCAATGTTCTGTTCAGTTATTAGTTATCAGTTTCAGTATTTATAATTTTTTCCTTCAGTTGTTTTACATACCAGTGCAATTCAAATGTACTGACGTCCCTTTTTGCCCGGGGAATGCATCTCGCGATGCAGGTAACGATTTACAGGTTGACGACTCTTCTCGCTAGGACATCTCATATCAGTTGTTGGTGAGCCCCAGTCTTTCGGGGCGTTATCCCTCCCTTTTTCATTCATCATAGTACTTTCAGTTAATAAGCTATACCGGGGACCTTGTCTCGGTAAACAGTTAGCATCTCAGTATTCGTTAGAGGCTTCGTAGACTATAGTTCAATCAATCAGATGTTAGCATGCTTTTATGTGTTAGCCTTATCGGCTACTCGCTTATACTTACAGACTTTTCAGTATTTTTCGCATCTATGATATTTCAGTCAGACTCGTTAGCAGATCATCAGGTTGTATATTTATATCTAGCTTACAGTTATACAACATGTTGATCCAGCCATACAGTTGGTTCGCTCGGTCACATGTAGTCAGCACCGAGTGCCGTGTTACGCCCAGGCCATGGTTCGGGGCGTGACATTTATAACCAAAAGTGAAATTGCTATTCAGGCAATTTGTATATCATGCCTGCTACCTTCATTACTATCTTTAAGTTGTTACCTAAAGCGTACTAGTTAGTTCTAAATCGTATCTTAATAGGTCTACCCGTCCCATTGCTATGGTCCTAGAGGCGTTGGACACTATCTTAAGGGAAGTTCTAGACCTCAAATAAAAGCTAAGGTTACTACTTTTAATTTAGCTAAGCGTCACATAAGGAAAACAGATAAAGACTTGACCATGTAACAATGTGAGACAAGAAATGGCTCATATTGACCTCCGAATTCAAAGACCAGATTAATTAAGTGGGGAAGCAGTACCTTAGACTTAAAAAACAAATTGGACATTCGTTAATCTAATCTTCCATGTCAAACGAAAATTTAAAAGAAGAAAACAGGGAGACATGATAAGTCAAAACCATAGAGTTGAAGCAACTTTAATTAAATAGAGCAAAAAACAAAACTTCTGGAAAATGACAGATCCAAAAGAGAATTTGACATATTCATTTTGCAAACATGTAAAGGAAGGAGTTAACTATTAATGAAAGGATTATTTATTAAAGATAACCAACATGAATAGGAGACCCTTAGCACTTTTAAAATAAAAGAGAGGGAGAAGTTATTCCTCATTTTCACGATGAAATCCCCCATTTTGAAAGACTTAATTAAATTTTTTTTTTCCAAATGAATACTGACACGGAAGCCGGAAGGATTTGAAAGACTAACTGATTTTTTTTAAAATCAATAGGGATATGAATACTTGAAAGACTCGAAGAAATTATTTCTTTTTTAGAATGCCCAATGTATTTTAAAAGTCTAACACACTGCCACATTATCATCATGCATACAACCGTCAACATCTAATTGGGACTAATTATTTCCTATAGGCATAATATCTAAAAAAAAATTTATCTAAACACATAGATCCCCACCCTATAAATAGAATCAATTTGTGCTTTTAAATTTACAATAGAATCAATACAAGAATAGACAAAGCACTTAACTCAAAATATGTCCCCATTCATTTCAGTGGAGGCTCAACGGAGTTGGTGGCCTAAAGCCAAATTGTATTAAGAGGCCTATTTTACAAAATTTATGTAATAATGAGACACAAAAGATTTTATGTTTTAATCAATTGGTCAATTAAACTTGAGAAAGTAGCTAAATTAAAGAAACATAGTTTGGAATTAAAAAGAGAAATCTCAAAGTCATGTAAAAGAAAGAAGGAAAAATTAGAACGGTTGAGGACAATAAATATATTACTAACAGGACGGAAATTTATTGCTCTTTACTCACTCATCTGTTCATTCTTAACCAAATAAATAAAAATTTAAACTTGAACTTTTAAAAGTAATCGCATAAGATATATAATACATAATAAAATAGTATAATATTTTTTAGGCTCTCTAGAATTTGGGACCCAAGGTAATGACTTGAACGGCCTTGCCCTCCAGCCGGCCCTGATTCATCTAATCGATTTAAACTTACAGTTGTCAAAATGGAGAGAACAGTCAACTGAACCTTCAATCATTACATTGGTTTGAACTAAAATTGAAGCTAAATCTCGGCTACCAATCGAAGTGAATCGCAATTTCTTTACAGATTTGAAGAGGCAGATAATTAAGGAAATAAAGTAAGAAAGAAAACCAAAATAACAAAATAACTAAAAGAAAGAAATCAAATGATTCGGGAAAGAAAAGGAGGAGACATGGACGAGTTCGCCCGCGACGAGGTTGGGCAATTTGCAGTCATACTCTATATAGTAGCTACATTTTAACATATCCCCTATTTTTATAAATTATTGATTTGATAGTCAGTTGACAAAAAATCCATACTAATATGACTATTCTACTCCTCACAAAACATATAAAAACACTTTACGATTTGCATCACGCACAAAACACTTCACCAATCCTCCTCCAACACTCCGTCTCTTCTCAGACCTCCTCTCCCAAACCAAAAATTTGAACCAGACTCAAATTCAAAAATTCAAATTGTAAGTATTGCAATTCAGTTTTCAAATCTGATTGATCTTCATTATACAAATTAGTTTTCGTAATGATGAGACCTGAGATTTTCAATGACGAAATTTTGTACTGCATAATATGCTGAAGTTTTCCTTTAATTAAGATTTTTTTCTAAAATATGTTTAATTCTAATAAGTTTTGCTGAATTTGCTTTTATTTGCTAAACTTCAGGACTAATAATATGCTTAAGTTATGTCCTGCTTTCTATAGTTTTTTGATGAGTTTTTTCAAAAATTTCAGCATATATGCTGAAATTGTTTAGTTCATTTTCAAAGCACTTCAGCATAACTGCTGAAGTTTTCTTCTAATTAAGGTTTTTTAATAAGTTTTTGGTTTATTTGCTAAACAAGGTGAATTTTTTGATTTATTTGCTAAACAAGCTGAAATTTTTATTTTTTTTTTGGCTAAACTTCAGCACTAATAATATGCTTAAGTTATGTACTCCGTTCTATAATTTTTTGATGAGTTTTTTCAAAAACTTCAGCATACATGCTGACGTTGTTAAGTTCATTTTCCAGTTTTTCGTTAATTAAGGTATTTTTTGACTTTATAGAAAAATAATATTAAAAAAAGCGCAGCAAAACATTCAAAGAAAAACTTAAGCATCTTGTGCTGAAGTTTTTTAGTTCATTTGCTAATACTTCAGCTCTTCAGATGCTGAAGTTTTCTCCTGGATACAATAATTTTTTCATGATCTTTTCCAAAAACTTCAGCACGATATGCTGAAATTTTTTAGTTTATTTGCTAAACTTCAGCACTGAATGTGCTGAAGTTTTTTAGTTCATTTGCTAATACTTCAGCTCTTCAGATGCTGAAGTTTTCTCCTGGATACAATAATTTTTTCATGATCTTTTCCAAAAACTTCAGCACGATATGCTGAAATTTTTTAGTTTATTTGCTAAACTTCAGCACTGAATGTGCTGAAGTTTTTCTCCTGCGCAATGTAATTTTCTCATGCATGCTCAAGTTAAATATAGTTTGTGCTTAACTTTTGTCCTACATTAATCAGCTTTTTTATGAGCTTTGTTCTCTAGTACATTTGCTCAAACTTCAGTTTTTTTTCATAATTAAATTCTTATCCTAATACTTGACACTAAACATACTTCTCTAGGATGAGTTCAATTTGCGTTGTACTTAATTTCAATGGGAGGTGGATTACTGACTTCAAATACTTGGATCATGATACAAAACTTGTTCTTATTAATAAACAAGTATCACTCTTTACTGAAAAAAATTAGTGAAGTTACAAATATTGATTCAAGCAGATATTCCGTAAAGATATGGTTTGATATTAAACTAAATACAAGCAAAGGTATGCTTGTAACTTCAGATGAAGAACTCAGTACTTGTATAAATTTGCTCACAACTGATTCAGCCTAAAAGAATTGTCATTTTGTCATTGAAAAAATACAACGTATTTCTCACGGTATAGGTGGTCCAAAATCTGCAACATTCAACCGATCTCTTGACAGTATAGCAGCTTCAGAACAATTTGCTGATTATCAGCATGAACTAGGGCAACCAATAGTGGTGGTAGACAACGAGCAACAACCTTCTAACATTACATCTGCTTCAGAATATAGAATGCTGCAACAATCACCCCCTCCTACAATAAATTCGTACCAGTTTGTCAATGAGCAAGAAGAAGAATGACAGCTAATAATGCAAATTGACAACCAACACACAATCCAACAAAATATTTTTGTTACCTTCTACAATAATAAGCAACAACGAAGATGAAGAAAATATGGAATTAATACCAGTAACATCAGATACAATTGATGAAACTGCTGAAACCTCTAGTGCCTCTAAGAAATCAAGAAAAAGAGTGAGGAGAAAGCTGAAAGAATCTCCACCATGTAAAATACTTAGGCATGATGCATTGCCTGAGGAAGGAAGAGTAGGATCAATTTTTGAGAACAAGGCAAAATATGACTAAATGTTTCTATAGCTTGGAGATAAACCAAAAGGTTGAATTCACAATTGTTAGATCATGTTCAAAGAGATATGAGCTGAAATGTATTGAGGAGCAATGTGGTTGGATTGTGCGTGCTACCAGAATAAAAAATTCCACACTTTTCAGGGTGATAAAATATCATAACAACCATGAATGCTCAGTTGATGCAAGAAAATCAGATCAGAAGCATGCTACATCAAATTTTATAAGTGATCAAATTTTAGAACATGTTCGAGACAAAAAGATAGAGGTTACACCAGCCTTTGTAGAAAATGAAATGAAAAAGAAATTTGGAATTGACATTGGATATCACAAGGCATGGCGTGCTATTCAAAAAGCTATTGCTTGCATAAGGGGAACACCGGAAGAGAACTACCAGATTCTTCCTTCATACCTACACATGATGGTGTATAGAAACCCAGAAACGTACACAAGCATAAAAAGAGATGAGTAGAATCAGTAAGCAAAACAAATACCAACCATCAGCCTGAAGTTAAACTTCACACCTTATGATTTGTTTTTTTGTGTTTCACTGTACAGGTTTTGTTACATGTTCTTTGCTCATGCAGCATCAATAACTGGTTGGTCCTACTGTAGACTTTTTATTGCAGTAGATGCAACGTTTTTAAAGTCAAAATATTGTGGCGTTCTATTTGTTGTTGTATCAAAGGACGCAAACAATCAAATATTTCCTCTATATTTTGGTGTAGCAGAATCAGAAAACAATGAGGCATACATTTGGTTCTTCGGAGAAATGAGAAAAGCAATTCAAGTCCGTCATGAACTGGTTTTCTTGTCAGATAGAAACCAGTCGATTGCAAATGGGATTAGAAAAGTTTATCCTGAAGCTCACCATGGTATCTGCCTCTATCACTTTGAGAAAAATTTAAAGCAAAGACATGCAAAAGCCATGGTAATAAATCTTTTTCAAAGCGCTGCAAGGTCATACAAACGTGAAGATTTTAATAAGTTAATGTCCCAACTCAAAAGTGTTGACAAGAAAATATACAATTACATAATGGAAGAGCCTCCAGAAAGATGGGCTCGATCATGGTTCCCACGTCGACGTTATGATATGCTGACAACAAACATTGTAGAATCAATAAATTTCGCGTTACTAAAAGCGAGAGAAATGCCTATTTTAATAATGTTAGATTACATCCAAGAAAAGTTGGGAGAGTGGTTTTACGAACGGAGGAAAAAAGCAAATGCAACTTTTTACAAAGTATCAATATGTGCAGAAGAAGAGATGACTAAGAAGATGGACTTGGCTTGCAAAATGATTGTGAGTATATTTATTAACTTCAGGA
>ML405648.1:0-61230 GCA_005239525.1 Nicotiana knightiana | reverse complement strand
GAGAGAAATGCCTATTTTAAGAATGTTAGATTACATCCAAGAAAAGTTGGGAGAGTGGTTTTACGAACGGAGGAAAAAAGCAAATGAAACTTTTTACAAAGTATCAATATGGGCAGAAGAAGAGATGACTAAGAAGATGGACTTGGCTTGCAAAATGATTGTGAGTATATTTATTAACTTCAGGACTTACTTTCAGCATGTTTTCTCTATAGCATAATCACTTCTGATTTTTATATCTGGTACAGTGATTTATTGCTCACATATAAAAAACTTCATACTAGCTGAAGTTTTGTCCCTAGATTCTATAGTTTTGTCGTCATGAGCTTTTTGTAAAAAATCAGCACCCAACATGATGAAGTTTTGTCCCTAGATTCTATAGTTTTGTCGTCATGAGCTTTTTGTAAAAAATCAGCACCCAACATGATGAAGTTTTGTCCCTAGATTCTATAGTTTTTTTGTTATGAGATTTATGAAAAACTTTAGCAGAAGATGCTGAAGTTAATTCGCTCATTTGTAAAAACTTCAGCACCCCAGGTGCTGAAGTTTTGTCCCTAGATTCTATAGTTTTTTTGTTATGAGATTTATGAAAAACTTTAGCAGAAGATGCTGAAGTTAATTCGCTCATTTGTAAAAACTTCAGCACCCCAGGTGCTGAAGTTTTGTCCTGGATTCTATAGTTTTGTAGTCATGATCTTTTTGAAAAACTTCAGCATAATTANAAAAACTTCATACTTTTTCTTTTTGAATCAATAATACACTAATATAGTTTATCTTAATTTTCTATTCCTTCTTAGGTGTTCAACCTTGATTCAATGTTATTTAGAATAAATAGTGAAGGAATCGAATTCATTGTGGACTTAAAAAAGAGAACTTGTGACTGCTTGGAATTCCAACTTGATGAATTGCCCTGTCCACATACAATTGCTGCAATTAATAAGAGATATTTGCAAAAATCTGATTACTGCTCAAATTGATATTCAAAGGAAATATGGTTCAAAACATATGAAGGACATGTGAATACTGTGGGAGATAAAAAATCATGGGATATTCCACCAAATGTAGAATCTGAGATCACAAAATCTCCCGATGTGGAGATTTTACAAGGAAGAAGACAAAAAAAGAGGCATATGCCAACGACTGAATCAGTACCATGGAAGTCTACCAAATGCAGTCGATGTAAAAAAATTGGGAATAATAGAACAACTTGCTTATCTTCTCCAGCACCTCATCCATATTCCAAGAACACGCTGAAAAATACTCCAACGTTCAATAATTTTTGGTCAGAATTTAGACTTTCATTTTTGTATGATATATTTCAAATGTGATTATTTTCATACAAATAAAAAAAACTCTTGCACTCTTTTATATATCGCTGAAGTACAAACCATTTTTTTTGCGCAGGCTTACAGGTTTTGGTTGCATTTTAAAAAAGTACGCAATGACTTCAACAAGAAAAAACTGTATGTGAAATACATATCGTTAACATACACACACACACACACACACAAAACTTAAGCATAAAATGTTCAAGTTTCATTTATATAAACAACACAAAACATTAAGAAAAACAAGGCCATCATACACATTGACAAAACAAAAAGCATAATCATAAAAAACATTAACAAAAAAGCACAGTATAAAACACATAAAATAGGGATGATTACAAAAACTAAGCATCATCGCCACTAGTAGAATAGTACTCATCAATTTCTCGAAATATCTTGTCATCATTAGAATCGGAGATAACTATAGGATACTCAGGCAGAAGACCACAAAGTCCAATGAGATCAGTCTTCAACTTGTTGAACTCAGGACGCAACTCACTTTGTTCAACTATTACTCTGTCCATAAGAGAAGGAAGACTCTTCAGGTCGTTTTGCAGCTTGGCATAGTCGTCCCAGATGGGAAACTTAAAACAATCAAACCGGTGGATAACCTTGTCAAATGAGCTTGGATAACCTTGACAACTACGTTCAAGGTTAATCATGTGCTGGAATGATTCATCGGCAATAAACTTTGGTCTGATTCTTTCTCAATCAGCCTTTATTTGATCCCACTTTTGCATAACGTTACACATTGGTACGTTATTGTTCCAATTAGACTTCAAACTATCCCACTTCTGCATAATGTCTTCCATTGAAAGCTTCCTACTTCCGCTTGCACCAGACATTCTTTCTTCAAAAAAAGATAAAAGACTAAGGATGAATATAAATTTAAAGAAATATGATAGAAGTCTATAGATAACTATGAAATTTTCAAGTAAAATTTTACGTTCAGAGAAATTCAATATGAAAGATAAGTAGGTGGTAAAACACGTAAGTGGTAAATGTTACTTCAGCCTGTCCACAATTTTTGTACAGTAATAAAATAACTTCAGCCGCATAAATTGTCAGACAATAAATGTAAATGTAAGATAAGTAGATGATAAAAGACAAAAAATGGCTACTAAATGCGAAAAATATAAGTATCAATTTTAAAAAATATGTTTAAGTTTTGTCATCATGAGCTTTATGATAAACTTCAGCATTTTATGCTGAAGTAAATTAGTTCATTTGTAAATACTTCAACACCTAATGTGTTGATATTTTTATCACTGGATTCTATAGTTTAGTCGTCATGAGCTTTATGACAAACTTCAGCACAAGATGCTGAACTAAGTTAGTTCATTTGTAAACACGTCAGCACCATACGTGCTGAAGTTTTTATCACTGTATTCTATAGTTTAGTCGTCATGGGCTTTATGAAAAACTTCAGCACAAGATGCTGAAGTAAATTAGTTCATTTGTAAACACTTCAGCACCCTATGTGCTGAACTGTATTCTATAGTTTAGTCGTCATGGGCTTTATGAAAAACTTCAGCACAAGATGCTGAAGTAAATTAGTTCATTTGTAAACACTTCAGCACCCTATGTGCTGAACTGTATTCTATAGTTTAGTCGTCATGAGCTCTATGAATAACTTCAGCACAAGATGCTGAAGTAAATTAGTTCATTTTTAAATACTTCAGCAACCAGTGTGCTGAAGTTGTTATCCCTGGATTCAATAGTTTAATAAGTTAATTCTTAAAAAGTTCAGTACTCCCTATGCTGCACTTTTTGTCCCTGGATTCTATAGTCAATTAGTTTATTTGAAAAAAACTTCAGCATATTGTTAACCTAAGACAAAATAGACAAACGTATTTGATAATGCAAATAGAAGAAAAATTTAAAAGACAAAGATCACATTATTCACACAATTCATTTTGTTTTCACTACCAATTACAATCATCATCATCAACAACAACAACAACAACAAACCTAGTTTATAGAAGGCTACATGGTAGGTGGATAAGGGGAATGAAGAGGAATGGATGCTACTAATGGAGAGTCATCTAAATTTCGAAGATCTCCCAGGGGAATGAACATCTCCATGACTAGAAACTATAGACATGACACATAGGGAATGAAGAGGAATAGGTGCTACTGATGGAGAGTCATATAAGGTTCGAAGATCCCCCAGGGGAATGAATATCTCCATGACTAGAAAATAGGAGACATGACACATTCTTTTCTTCTGCTGGACAACCTTCTCAAATGAGCTTGCATAACCTTCACAACTACGTTCAAGGTTAAGCCTGTGCTGGAATGATTCATCTACAATAAACTTTCGTCTGATTCTTTCCCAATCAACCTTTATTTGATCCCACTTATGCATAAGATTACACATTGGTACGTTACTGTTCCAATCAGACTTCAAACTATCCCGCTTCTGCATAATTTCTTCCATTGAAAGCTTCCTACTTCCGCTTGCACCAGACATTCTTTCTTCAAAAAAAGATAAAAGACTAAGGATGAATATATATTTAAAGAAATATGATAGAAGTCTATGGATAACTATGAAATTTTCAAGTGAAGAGATTATTAATATAGCCAAAGAGTAAACATAATCAATTTATTATCTATAAATGTAAAATTAACTTTTCAGGTCTGTTTTACTGTTTTACGTTTAGAGAAATTCAATGTAAAAGATAAGTAGGTGGTAAAACAAGTAAGTGGTAAATGTTACTTCAGCCTGTCCACAGCTTTTGTACAGTAATAAAATAACTTCAGCTTCATAAATTTTCAGACGATAAATGTAAATGTAAGATAAGTAGGTGATAAAAGAGAAAAAGTAGCTAGTAAATGCGAAAAAGATATGTATCAATTTAAAAAAATATGCTGAAGTTTTGTCGTCATGAGCTTTATGAAAAACTTCAGCATCTTATGCTAAAGTAAATTAGTTCATTTGTAAATACTTCAGCACCTAATGTGCTAATGTTTTTATCACTGGATTCTATAGTTTAGTCGTCATGAGCTTTATGAAAAACTTCAGCATCTTATGCTAAAGTAAATTAGTTCATTTGTAAATACTTCAGCACCTAATGTGCTAATGTTTTTATCACTGGATTCTATAGTTTAGTCGTCATGAGCTTTATGAAAAACTTCAGCATCTTATGCTAAAGTAAATTAGTTCATTTGTAAATACTTCAGCACCTAATGTGCTAATGTTTTTATCACTGGATTCTATAGTTTAGTCGTCATGAGCTTTATGAAAAACTTCAGCACAAGATGCTGAACTAAGTTAGTTCATTTGTAAACACGTCAGCACCTTACGTGCTGAAGTTTTTATCAGTGTATTCTATAGTTTAGTCGTCATGAGCTTTATGAAAAACTTCAACACAGGATGCTGAAGTAAATTAGTTCATTTTTAAATACTTCAGCTACCAGTGTGCTGAAGTTGTTATACCTGGATTCGATAGTTTAGTCGTCATTTCATTTGTAAAAAGTTCAGTACTCTCTAAGCTGAAGTTTTTGTCCCTGGATTCTATAGTTAATTAGTTCATTTGTAAAAACT
Source organism: Nicotiana knightiana (assembly GCA_005239525.1). NCBI lineage: Eukaryota > Viridiplantae > Streptophyta > Magnoliopsida > Solanales > Solanaceae > Nicotiana > Nicotiana knightiana. Next base: position 56,358 of record ML405648.1, on the reverse strand, counting down.
TCAGCATAGTGTTACGATTTTTTACCTAAAATAAAATAGACAATCATATTTGATAATGCGAATAGAAGAAAAATTTAAAAGATAGAGAACACATAATTCACACAAATTAATGTATATTCACAAAGCCCAAATTTTGTTTTCACTTACATCCTTGGAAAAAAAAAGGAAAAAAATGTTTTTCGTTTACAAGTTATTCTCTATTCAAAGAAATTCACACAAAGTCTCTTTATATTCTCCACAGTCATGTCCTTCTTGCCCTTCTGGAATTTCATAATTTCTATCTTGTTTCCACTTTCCATGATCACAAAGATTTTTTTAGAAAATGTCGTCTTCTTTCATAAGAGAAAACAAGAAAATGTTGGCAAAGACATGCTTAAATGGTGTGCATCTAGGAATTTGTGGGAAGAAAAGATAATGACGGAGACGTCCAGAAACTTCATGTGTGAAGGAGACTGGTCATAGTTTGTGGTGCATCACAAATATCCCAGAACTTGAGTTTGTCATGCACCAGAATCTATGGCCAGTCTCCTTCACACATGAAATTTCAGGACGTCTCCTTCATTATCTTTGCTTCCCCACGAATTCCCTGCTACACCCAATAAGCATTTCTTTGTCAACACTTTCTTGTTTATCTTTGAATATAAATTTAAGGAAATATGATAGGAGTCTGTGGATGACTATGAAATTTCAAGTGAAGAGATTGTTTATATAGCCAAAGAGTGCACCTAATCAATTAAATATCTATAAATGTAAAAGTAACTTTTCAGGTCTGTTTAATGCTTTATGTTCAGAGAAATTGGNTTTACGTTCAGAGAAATTGAATGTTATAAGATAAGTAGGTGGTAGGTGAAACTAGTAAATGTAAAAAATATAAGTATCAAGTTAAAAAAATACAGCTTTATGAAAAATTTCAGCACAAGATGCTGAAGTCAATTAGTTCATTTGTAAAATCTTCAGCACCTCATATGCTAAAGTTTTGTCCTGAATTCTATAGTTTTGTCATGAGCTTTTTTAAAAACTTCAGCACAAGAAGCTGAAGTTAATTAGTTCATTTGTAAAAACTTCAGCTCTCTATATGCTGAAGTTTTCTCCTGTATTCAATAGTTTATCAGAAAAAGCTTTTTGAAAAACCTTCAGCACAAGACAAGCTGAAGTTTTTTAGTAAGCTTGTAAAAACTTCAGCACAAGACAAACTGAAGTTTTTTCCTGGATTCATTATTTTACTTCATGTTGAAGTTTAGCTGCTGAATTTCATAAAAAATATACTAAAAATTCATGATAAAAGAGACAAAACATATTGGTTTTCACTTATATCCTTTAAAAAGAAAGAAAAAAATTGTTTTTCATTTACAAGTTATACTCAATTAAAAAAATTCACACACAGTATCTTCATATTCTCCATAGTCATCTCCTAATTTCTCTTCTGGAGTATCATAACCGCTTTCTTTTTTCCACATTGCATGAGCCCACAGATTTGTAGCCAATTCTCTCCTGAATGTCAGTGTCTGACTTTGATTGAAATGCATGACATCTTCTCTCTTCAACCGCATATCCATGAACTTAAGAGTATATATACCACAATCAACACTACAAAAAACACGTGAAACAAGAATTGAAGAATAGTTAACACAAGAAGAAAAAATAATAAACATAAGATGCATCGTTAAAAGATATGCCAAACACGTAACTGTTACTCTGTAGGGGTGTCTTCATCCACATAATTTGAAATTTATCCACACAATTTTCTGCCTAACTTTTATTGTGTGACGCAAAGTCCAAGCATTTGAGACAATGTGGGATCAACCGAGCATAAATTTCGACATGTTTAAACGCACTTTCATATGATATATTTTTTAAGGAATCATACACATATATAATTTTCTCTTTAAAGCTCAGAATTCCAAAAAAGTAGTGCGTTGATGTCTGCTTCCCTGTTGGCGGAAGTCGAAATGGAAAAAATACTTTTTCAGCACATGCCTATGAGATACCACATAAGAGGTCAGTGCCTCTTACATAGCTGACCATCATTTCACCAGTTGATTCATCATCAATCCAAGTATACTCTGTAAGTTCCTGAAGCACCACTTCGTCTTCTTCTTTAGAAGCCTCTTCATCCTGTTTTTTGGATGTCCTCTTTCTCTTTGATTTACTTTTTGCCTTTCCCCTCAATTTTAAATTTTTTTTGTTTTCGTCATCTGTAGGATGAACAATACCTAGCTTAGTCATATACTGATCAAAAAGTAAATCTGTTATGTCACATCTTGATTTTGGATAACTTGGAAGGTGATAGCAATATTTTTTTCGCAAGAAATATATGCCCACTCCAATATGCTGCAATAGAACAACAACAAAAGAAAATATGTGAAATAATAAACTTCAGCCTACATAAGTATGAAATTTAAAAAAAAAACACTACAAAACGACATGACAAAAATTCAGCATATAAGTATGAAATTTTGAAAAAATACATTGCAACTAGAAACTACAAACCTCATGACAAAAACTTAAGCATATTGAGTTTGAAGTGTTAGCAAATAATCTAAAAAAGCTGCAGCATGTTTGATTTAAAAAGTTTAGAAAAAAAAAACTAGAGACTGCATGTCAAAACTTCAACATAAATGCTGAAGTTGTTTAGTTCATTTTCCAAAAAATTCAGCATAAACAAGCTGAAATTTTAGTTTTAATTGCTAAACTTCAGCACTAAAAATATGCTTAAGTTATGTCCTGCTTTCTATACTATAAAAATAAGCTAAAGTTATGTCCTCTTTCTATACTATAAAAATAACCTGAGATTTTGAGAAATACAGTTGAAAACTAAATCAAAAAACAAACTTAATAACTTACTTCATCCGAAAGATCAGAGTTAGGATCCACAAGATCGGTAAAGAATGACTTTTGGAATGAGCATTCTAGCTAATCTGAATGGATTGGAATTATATTCAGCATCATCCTTCTTCAACCAGTCATTAAATCTTCCGATAATTCCACTGTCTCGATTAACATAATGGAAGGGACACCTTCGTGTAGTCTTTCCTTCTTTCCAATATTGCCCCCTTCGCTTTTGTTTAGGAACAACATAAGGAGATTTCAACCAAATACTCTCCATACGAATCCTTTTCTCTCCTTTATCTGCTTTTCTTTTTGGTTGCTCTTCCTGTTGTTCCGTCACAACTAACTGTTGCATTTCAGCAGCAGGGGAAGATTCCACAGCCATGGTACCACCTACTTCACCAACTCCCTACTGTTCCGTCACAGCTAACTACTGTTGTTTAGCAGCAGGGGGAAATTCCATAGCCATGGTGGAATACCCTTGACCAACTCGCTGCTGTTCACAATCTTCTTGTCTCTCTTCACCAACAACAATATCAACAGAATTGCCTTCAAAACGAGTCCTTTCTGTACTACCAATTGAAAATGAACATATGTTGAAGTTGGGCATATCACTGGTGTCACTCATAACATTAGGAGACATGGAAATCTTCCTTCTCTTAGGATTTGGAAGAAGTTGTGGTGCATCAGATGATATCTGCAAAAGAAAGGAAAATATATACATAAATACAACTGATACAAAACACACATTAGGCAAAATAAAGCAACTTGTAATCGAATTGCAGAAAATAACTACCTGGTCTAAGTGCACTGATGGTGTTTGAATTCCAACAGATCCACTTCCATTAGGGTTAAATATGCCTATATCTTCATGAAATAATTTAAATAATACTGACTAAATTTTATAAAATAATACAAACACAATTCACACCTGTTTGTGAGCCAACAGGTGTGAATAGATGTATTTCTCCTTTTTCATATAGCCGAAGAATCTCACCAATTTCTTTTGAAGTTGCATCCAATCCTTCTAAATAATAAAAAAAAAACATACCAAAAAAAAATAAAGTATGTAAAATTTCAAACTGTAAAAAATATACTTGGATCAAATGTAATAAATTTATGATCTATAGAATACCTTGACATTTGTCTTGCACTGTGGTTTCCTGCATGCTTTTGTCGATATCAGCAACTCTAGGTTCATCCAATTGTGCAGCAACATCGAGGAGCATTTGAGTATTCTCTGAAAGCATTTTTTCAACTCTATCTTCATTAAATTCAGCATCATCAGAGAGTTTTTCAACTGTATTAACTTCCACTGCATGTTCATAATGAGGNTTCTTCAGTACCAACAGGTGCATGATCTCCATCACCAATCAAATTTCCTTTTGCAAGATCACTGTCCAAAGCACAACTTGGTGCATCTCCTTTATAATCAACAACTTGATCATCTACACCTTTCTTGCTTCCAACATTCTCAGTTGATAACTGCTCATCAATTACATCTTTGCTCGGTCGATCAACACTGGGATGTTCATTGTTAAACTGTTGTTCAACACGTTGATCTCCTTCAACATCCACTTCCACAGGTGTAACATTTTCATGCGCTTCATCATGAGCAGTATTAATATCCGATAGATGCTCAAATGAGTAATTCATCCTATCATATTGTCCAGACTTCATGATGGAGAAATCGTCTGTTCCATTTGATTTGTCGACAATCTTAAACAACTCTTGAAACTTCTCATCAAAATATTCCTAGAAAAAAAAATACTAACAATGATTAATCTAAATAACATTATCATAGAGAAAAAAAGACTTCTCTATAAATTAGTTTACCTTGACTTTTCCAAAAGCTGCATCAACAATAGCAGATTGCTCATCCTCTTTAAACTGCGCAACAACTTCTTTCGCAATTATTTTTCTTTCTGCTTTTGCATGCCTTTTAACCTCACTCGTTACCCTCTAGTATAGAGACACAAAACAAAACTGCAGGTACAAAAGAAGAAGTAGGTCTGGGAGGATCGATTTGTCAGCTTGGCCGCCTTCACTAGTTTTCATATGTGGTGGCTATTGAGGTCGTTGACTCATGAGTGCCAGTTCTTATTGAAAGATTAAGGGATATACAACCCAACAATATTGACACAGTTCAGGGCACGAGAGGGGTGGATGTGGTTCAACGAGAGAGAGGATGCCAATGAATACCTCGTCTGAGACTTCTATGCCAATGTTGCTCATATTAAGAAAGGGACGAAGGTGACCAAAGTGCATAACCTCAAGGTCAGGTTTGATCATCATATGTTAAATACGTACTTGGGCTTCGAGGATGTTGAGCCAAAGGAATTTCTGGAGAAGTGCGTACTGAAAGAGGAAGTCTGACCTTGGCTAGCTGAGATCTTAGCACCACCATGGCCACCACCACCATGGATTACCGCCGGGGTTCCCATTTAGCGGAGCACTTTGAGTTTTGAGGCAAAAGGGTGATAGCAAAACTGATCCATGACAGAACAAGACTCACCTTCCTATTCCTCGGTCAGCTCTCGTGGCTTCCATCATGGTTGGATTCCCAATCAATGTGGGTGCTGTGATGTCGGCCAAAATTTCAGTGATTGCACGAAAAGATAGCTCAGCCTACCCTTATCCCAACACTATCACAGAGTAACTTACTGATGCAAAGGTAGAGCCGAGAGATTTTGACACCAAGGTGAAGCCAAAGAAGCTATTTAACTGGTATTCACTCATGGATGTGAGCAACGCAACTTCTACCACCATAAGCCAGTCTGTAGCTTCTAAGATAATTGATCTTCCATCCACCTTTGCTGAGCCTTCTACCAGTGCCGCTGCTATGCCTCCTCCATCATCCTCAGCTCCTACCACAATGCCTAGAGTTACTCTAAAGTCAGTGCCCGTGCCCACAATTCCCCTATCTGCTCTTCGAGTCTCTCAAACATTGACGAGTCTCAACAACTGGATGCAGGCAACTACTTCTAAGTTGTCTGACTTGTGTAGTACTATTGTAGTGCAGTCTACTTCTCATGCACCAAAATCTCCTTATGACATTGATGAGATGCTGAAGAAGATTTTAGAGAATTAGAAGGCAATCACGAACACTTTGGTACTGCACGGGTCAGTTATTTAGGAGCTAGAAAAGGAAGTAAAGAAGACGAGAAAGTCCTAGGTAAGCAAGAAATCAGTGGACAAGCTCCGAAAGGAGGTGACTAGACTTTCTACAGCTGAAGACCTTCCTTTTGATATGATGCTTCACCCGCACTAGTCCGCCCCAGATCCTTTATCACCATCTGCACCGGTAGCACCAGCTGGCCAGTTTGACGAGCCAGACCTTGCTACCGACACTGCTGAGGCAATGCATCCGATGTTCGACAACCCAACCACGCCTTCATTTTTTGATGATGAGATTCAGTTGGTTGATCCTGAGGGAGATGATATTGTTGAGGACACTGAGATGTCCAAGGATCCTCTCTTCTTTTACTCTTATTTTGGTAAGCATTGGGGACAATGCTTACATTTATTCTGGGGGGGGGGGGGAGTTTATTTTGTACATTGGTACACTTTGGATACATTTGGCCTGTAATAATTTGATTATACTCTTTCTTTTCTTAATTGTATTTATCTATCTTTTCTTATGTATATTTATCTATCTTTAGTAGTTATTGCTCATTAGCTTCTTTATTTTTCCATATTAGTTCTTGTTTTGTAGCTTCTTTTTATGCTTTAGTAGGCAATAAGCGTTTGGTTTTATTAATGCCACAGTTCTTTCCAAAAGTAGTTTTTGTGTGAACCGGGTGACTTGTCCCAACGATGGATGGAGTGACAACCTTCTTAAGGGAATAAGTCTGTTTTTGTGTTTAGGTAATAATAGTAGTAGTAGTAGTAGTAGTAATGAATAAAAAAACCTAATCAAGTCATTTTCAAAGAGTTAATCATGATTTATTTGGTACCAACACACTTAACTATATGGTTATGGTTAGAGACAAGGTTTTTGAAAGAAATAACTCTAGTTTGTCACTTTGTGACTCTTGCGTTGACTTTGGTGATCATCGAGTGGTTTATCGAACCATAGTGATCTTTAAACTTGAATGTGGTCGTTGCAGGATCTCGACTCTATCATCTTTTATAATCTAGTTGCGTGAGGGTGAGATGAATTGTTGCTAGTCCAAGTATCCATGTGAATGGTCTAGAACGTGCCCCAAATGTGTTTCAAGGCGAAATCCTAAGTTTTGCTTTGTTTGAGAAGTTATTGTAGGCTTTACTTGGCCCTCTTGAGCTTTGTATAACCAATGTCGTGATCTCTAGTCAACCCCCTTTTAGCCTCTAGCCTTTCTCATTGGATAACCATGTTATAAGCTTTTACCCGTTTTGTCGTGACCCTATCTTGGCACACGGATTTTCCTTAACACTCTTGTGAAATAAGTGGATTAAAGAATAAGTTTGGGGGATAGATGAGGCATTTGAAAAAGGTATAAAAGCACAAAAAGAGAAAAGAGATGATCTCTATGGAAAGAGAAAGCAAGAAAAGAAAAGAACAAAAGAAAAAGGCCAAAAAAAAGTGAATAAGTGGAAGGGTTGAAAGGATTCAAAAATAGGTAATGATCCCAAACATGGAGAAATCAAAAAGGGAGAAAAGGAATGAAATAATCAAGAAAGAGTGATGCTAAGTCTCTCTAGGCCCCCAATGAAAATAAAGTGCCTCTAAGAATTGGCAATGTGTAAGCCGAGAAATGAAAGATGGAGTGCTTAAGGAAAGGTGTAACCACTTACCCATACTGTAGCCTACCCTAACCCAAAAGCCTTAATTACATCTCTAAAGAAGTCCTACTTGATTTCAAACCGAGTGAGATTACATTAGTGACAATCTACATGAGGGGCAAGCCTGTACTTGAAGCCGTACTTGTGACATTCTCTTGATAGAGATGAGTGAACCTTTCATAAATCTTTGGATTTGAGTGCTAAATTTATTAAGTAAGCTAGGAAAATTGAAAGTAGATGTGGAAGAGTTTGGAGTCCACCATGAACTACATGATAGAGCAAGAGTCCTTGATTAGTAAAGTCAATAAGCTCAACTATCACATTAGAACTATATGTGAATGAATATTTGACTTGTCACCTTGTTGATAATGCATGAGTAGTGTGGGTAATTGTTGGTCCCAACTGATATATGAATGACTCACTGGTGACTCGGTGAAATGACTTTTAACTATGAGGAGGTAGGAACTAATTTATGTGCTTGAGGACAAACAAAGACTTAATTTTGGGGGAGTTGATAAGTGTGGATTTTGACCACTTATTAGCACTTTTTTGCTTTTGTTTTAGACCGAAAGTATTGATTTATGTACCCAAAACTAATGAAAGTGAGCAAATTGAAGGAATGTTGGAAGTTTGGGATCCCATGATGAAATCCGACTCAAAAAAGAGTGTTCCGACTCACAAGACAAGAAGGGGCGGCCGAGAGAAGGATTTTGCGGCCGCTGAAGAAAGTGTGGACCGTCTGCGGCAGTAGAACAAGTGAAGAAACCCAGCAGAGTTTTAGCTGATGTGCAGAATGCACATGATTTGTGCGGCCGCAGAACAAGGTTTGCATTGACACGAATTCAAATGTTCAGAGAGTGTGTGGATGACCAAGACTTGAAGCCTTGCGTGAAGTGCGGTCCGCACAAGAATTGTGCCACCACAGAAGCTGACTTGCAGTCGTAGACCATATTGCGCAACTGCAGAATCCAAGACCCTGCAAGCTAAAGAATCTGCGGACTGCAGATGGAATTGTGCGGCCGCAGAACCTCATGAGGGGTATTTTTGTCAGTGAATTTTGGGCTACTATAGATAGACGAGAATCACATTTTTAGGTCAAGTTTCGAAGTTTGAGCTGCTGTAGCCGTTGTATTTTGTTATTTTAGGAAGTTAGTGACTATTTTAGGATTCAAACATCTTAGTTTATCATTTTAGTCTAAGATTATGAGTTTAATTAGTATTTCTTCTTTGTTTTCTTCATTTCTCACTATGAGCAGCTAGATTTTTACTATGGTTGTGACCCAACCCTAGTGTGTAAACCTTATGGGTATTTAATCTAATGCTTGTTTATGATTGGATGTTGATTATTTACCCCAATTCATGCTTTAATTTTAGAATTAATGGTTGCAAATATTGATTCATGCTTTGTTTACTTGGTCTTTGCTTGAGAAAGAGAGACCTAGTCTAGGAAAACTTGGCTAACAAGAAATTAAGTTAATGAAGAGTTTGATTAGCCAAATTAAAGGGTTTGAACTAGAGATAGTGAGAAATCGACTTGAGCTCAAATAAATTATTTAGCTTGATACCCATTTGGCCTAAAGAAAGCCAAATTGGGCAAAATCACTCTATGATCGAGAGGTATTGAGTGGGTAACTCAGAGTTGAGATCTATAATATAACACAATTAATAAAAAAAGTATTAACGTATTTAACCCATTAGGTGAACACCTAGGTTAAGTTAACATCCCTAGGCTTTTTAACTATTTCGAAAAAACAAAACAATCATTCGCTTTCTAGTTTCTTCTCTTAGCTTAATATTGTTAGAGTAAAATTAGAATTAGAAATCAAAACCCTTTGTTTGGAAGTGAAATCTAGTTGTTCCATTTTCTTTCGTCAAGTGTATACCCCTAACACCCATATTAAACTCCCTATGGAAATCGACTCCGACTCTTGTTGGGTACTATTCTTCATACGACCGTTTCCACTCACTATTGAGTGCGCATTGGACGTGGATCAATTTTTGGCACCGTTGTCAGGGAGTTAAAATGGTGTTAGCTATGTATTTGAGTTTATCTTCTTTCCCTTCCGTGTTACTAAATTGTGTGAGAAATTTTAGGTACAACCATGGCGAACAATGAGCTCGAAAAATTTACCTTTGGGGGAATTAGGCGGCAAGGAGGAGCAAGTAAAGGAGGTACTTCATGAGCCACATGCTAATTGGAGAGGTCGGGTACCTCATGATAATGTGCCCGTTACACCCCCACTTCCACCACGAGTGGCTCCACAATGGATATTGCCCAATGAAAGGTTATGCTAATAGTCTCTCCCCGTATTAGGGCCGGAAACTACCAAATAACTAACGTAATGCTCAATTTGCTTGAGCAACGGGGTTTCTTGCCGGTGCTCCAACTCAAATTGCTTATAAGCATTTGAAGGGCTTTGTAGATACACATTGGGGGAGCAAGCAAACTAATGATCTGAGGATGCATTGAGGCTAAGGATTTTTCCCTTCACTCTACGGGGGAAAGCTTTAGAATGGTCGGAACGATTTTCGAACCATTCAATTCACACTTGGGATGAGTTGGCAGAAAAGTTCATTGCTAAGTTTTTCTCTCCCCGGGCACATGGCTACACTTCGCGATGAGATATTGTCATTCAAGCAAGAGAGTAATGAACCACTAGACGAAATATGGGAGCACTATAGAACAATGGTTAAGGTATTTTCCAACAACGAAATGACGGAAAACATGATTCAACAAACCTTCTACCGTGGCTTTAACACGACCAATGAATGTATAGTGAATCAAATAGCCGATGGGAACTTTATGACTACGCCTTATCTAATTATCAGTTGCAGACTTATTGTGCGGTTGCAGAATCCAAGACCTTGCAAGCTAAAGCAATCTGCGAACTGCACATGGAATTATGCGGCCGCAGAACCTCCGGAGGGACATTTTTATCAGCGAATTTCGTGCCACTATGAATAGACGAGAATTACATTTTAGGTCATGTTTCAAAGTTTGAGTTGCTTTAGCCGTTGTATTTTTCTATTTTAGGATGTTTGTGACTATTTTAGGATTTAAGCATCATATTTTATCATTTTAATCTTAGATTATGAGTTTAATTAGTATTTCTTCTTTATTTTATTCATTTCTCAATATGACTAGCTAGATTCTTACTAGGGCTGTGACCCAATATTCAATTAATTCTTGTTTATGATTAGGTGTTAATTATTTAGCCTACTTTTTGCTTTAATATTAGAATTAATAATTGAAAATATTGATTCATGCCTTTTTGACTTGGTCTTTGGTTGAGAAAGAGAGACATAGTCTCGAAAAACTTGGCTAACAAGAAATTGAGCTAATTAAGTGTTTGATTAGCCTAATTAAAGGGTTTGAACTAGAGATAGTGAGAACCCAACTTGAGCTCATATCAACTATTTAGCTTGATACCAATTTGGGCATGAGAAAGCCAAATTGGGCAAAATCACTCTATGACCGAGAGGTATTGAGTGGGTAACTCAGAGTTGAGATCTATAATATAACACAATCAATAAAAAAGTATTAACATATTTAACCCATTAGGTGAACACCTAGGTGAAGTTAACATCCCTAGGCTTTTTAACTATTTCGAAAAAAACAAAACAATCATTCGCTTTCTAGTTTCTTCTCTTAACTTAATATTGTTAGAGTAAAATTAGAATTAGAAATCAAAACCCTTTGTTTGGAAGTGAAATCTAGTTGTTCCATTTTCTTTCGTCAAGTGTATACCCCTAACACCCATATTAAACTCCCTGTGGAAATCGACTCTGACTCTTGTTGGGTACTATTCTTCATACGACCGTTTCCACTCACTATTGAGTGCGTATTGGACGTGGATCAATTTTTGGCACCGTTGTCGGGGAGTTAAAATGGTGTTAGCTATGTATTTGAGTTTATCTTATTTCCCTTCCGTGTTACTAAATTGTGTGAGAAATTTTAGGTACAACCATGGCGAACAATGAGCTCGAAAAATTTACCTTTGGGGGAATTAGGCGGCAAGGAGGAGCAAGTAGAGGAGGTACTTCATGAGCCACATGCTAATTGGAGAGGCCGAGTACCTCATGATAATGTGCCCGTTACACCCCCACCTCCACCACGAGCGGCTCCACAATGGATATTTCCCAATGAAAGGTTATGCTAATAGTCTCTCCCCGTATTAGGGCCGGAAACTACCAAATAACCAACATAATGCTCAATTTGCTTGAGCAACGGGGTTTCTTGCCGGTGCTCCAACTCAAATTGCTTATAAGCATTTGAAGGGCTTTGTAGATACACATTGGGGGAGCAAGCAAACTAATGATCTGAGGATGCATTGAGGCTAAGGATTTTTCCCTTCACTCTACGGGGGAAAGCTTTAGAATGGTCGGAATGATTGCCGAACCATTCAATTCACACTTGGGATGAGTTGGCAGAAAAGTTCATTGCTAAGTTTTTCTCTCCCCGGGCACATGGCTACACTTCGAGATGAGATATTGTCATTCAAGCAAGAGACTAATGAACCACTAGACGAAATATGGGAGCACTATAGAACAGTGGTTAAGGTATTTTCCAACAATGATATGACGGAAAACATGATTCAACAAACCTTCTACCGTGGCTTTAACACGACCAATGAATGTGTAGTGAATCAAATAGTCGATGGGAATTTTATGACTACGCCTTATCTAATTATCAGTTGCAGACTTATTGTGCGGTTGCAGAATCCAAGACCCTGCAAGCTAAAGCAATCTGCGAACTGCACATGGAATTATGCGGCCGCAGAACCTCCGGAGAGACATTTTTATCAGCGAATTTCGTGCCACTATTAATAGACGAGAATTACATTTTAGGTCATGTTTCAAAGTTTGAATTGCTTTAGCCATTGTATTTTTCTATTTTAGGATGTTTGTGACTATTTTAGGATTTAAGCATCATATTTTATCATTTTAATCTTAGATTATGAGTTTAATTGGTATTTCTTCTTTGTTTTATTCATTTCTCAATATGAGTAGCTAGATTCTTACTAGGGTTGTGACCCAATATTCAATTAATTCTTGTTTATGATTAGGTGTTAATTATTTAGCCTACTTTCTGCTTTAATATTAGAATTAATAATTGGAAATATTGATTCGTGCCTTTTTGACTTGGTCTTTGGTTGAGAAAGAGAGACATAGTCTCGAAAAACTTGGCTAACAAGAAATTGAGTTAATTAAGCATTTGATTAGCCTAATTAAAGGGTTTGAACTAGAGATAGTGAGAACCCAATTTGAGCTCATATCAACTATTTAGCTTGATACCCATTTGAGCATGAGAAAGCCAAATTGGGCAAAATCACTCTATGGCCGAGAGGTATTGAGTGGGTAACTCAGAGTTGAGATCTATAATATAACACAATCAATAAAAAAAGTATTACTTATGAGGATCTATGAGCTCTTCTCCATGAAGGAGTATGAGCCCATCCAGGAGATGGTGACTAGGTTTACTATAATAACAAATGAATTGAAATCACTTGGAATGGTGTTTACCTCAGAAGAGTTGGTTAGAAAAGTTCTGACGATTCTTCCTGCCTCATGGAAATCAAAAGTCACAGCTATTCAGGAAGCCAAAGAGCTGGATAAGATCTCACTTGGTGAGTTGGTTGGAAACTTAAAGACTCATAAGATGAGAAATATAGACTGTGCAAGGAAGAACCAAAGAGGGATAAGGCCTTGGTTCTTAAGGCATCTAAAGAAGATGAATCTGACAGTGATGATCCTGGCCTAGGAATGTTTGCTAAGTTCAAGAAATCCAAAAATGCATCTACGAGAGAGAAAAATGGTAAGCCTAAGCAGATCGACGAAGCCACTTATGATGGGTGCTACAAGTGTAACAAGATAGACCACATGGTTAAAGATTGTCCAATATGGGAAATTGAGTGGAGGAATGAGCTGAAAAAAAGAAAAGGGAAAAAAATGAGAGAGGAGGGTCCAAACAAAAGAAAATCCTAGGTAAAGGATTCACTGAAGCAATGAAGCATGCTTTTCTAGAAGAATATGAGGATAGTGGAAGGGATAAAGAGGAAGAGAAGGAGGATGAAGCCATAAGTCTATATGCTATAATTGAGCAACATCAGACAGTGGAGACACAACCTCTGGTACATCTTGGAAGGCACATTGGAATACCTCCTCTATTTGATGGACATCACTATGATGAATGGAAGATGTTTATGGAAATGTTCCTTCAGGCCACTGAATTTGATCTATAGTTAATTTCCAGTCGTGGACTAATCATCCCTACCGAAATGGATGGTGAAGGAAACAAATGTGATAATACAGAAGAGGATTATGATGATGAAGATCGTCTGGTAATCCAATAAAATGCTAAACCAAAGGACCTGCTAATAATATATGGATGACCTTGGAAGCTGATTTTGGAGATGAAAACATTGAAGTGGCGCTGATGGAAATTGAAGAAATCCAAACAGAAGAAGAAGTGATGGCGATGATGGCTATGAGTGACTCAAAGACTGAGATGAAACAAATCAGGTAAGTATCTATAAATTGAAAAAAAATATTCATGATATGTCTAAAAAACAGCTGATGGCGATAATTGTGGACATGATGAGTGAGATGGACAAGATGAGTGTCAGAAACGATTAGTTAATAAGCAAAATTTCATATGTCAAACTTGACCTCAAAGATATTGAATCTGACACAACTGATCTTGAAGGAGAGGTCAAAGACCTTAAGAACTAGATTCTTGAGCTACTTCTGAAAATGAGAAATCACCTGATACACATGGTAAAGAAAAATGAGTGATCTGCAAGATAAACTTGAAAAGGAACTAAAAAGGGCTAATGATAATCTTTGTGATGCTGAGTATAGGAATAAAGTGCTGCAAGAAAATCTAGAAAAAGCTAATTATGAATTATCTAGGCTAAGTAAGTGGCATAGATTCTCAGATTCATTAAATTCCCTTAATGGAAACCGCAGCACTAACTAATCAGGAATTGGCTACGGAAAACCTATTCCCAAATTTAATTCAAAGTATGTAGGAATTTCTGATAACAAGATGCTTACTCATTGTGGGAAGGTAGGATACTTTAGAGATGCTTGTCATGCCTTATTAATTCATGTTCATTTTAAGAACAATTTTGGTCTTGCTAAATATGTGAAGAAGGAAGAAGAACCAAAAGTCAAGCCTCTTGTCCAAACTAAGTGGATTATGGTTAACAAGAAAATAACTATTAATCCTCTTCCTTTTTGGGCAAGAAGAGATCTGATTCATCCTTTTTTAAATAAAAAGGTATCCAAGCTTGTCTGGGTGCCCAAAACTAACTTGTGATTTCTGGTGCAGGCTAAAGTGAGAGGGAACAATCAAGAATGGTATCTTGACAGTGCCTGCTCAAGACATATGACTGGAGAAAAGAAAAACTTCCACTCACTGATAGCCTTTTAAGGAGGGAGTATGTCATTTGGAAATGGAAAACGGGCTAGATAATAGGTATTGATAAGGTCGGTAAGTCACTCTCTCATGCTATAGAATATGTGTATTATGTCGTAGACCTTAAACATAATCTCCTTAGCATTTCTCAAATATGTGACAAAGGAAATGAGGTAAATTCAATTCTAAAATTTGCACTGTCATTAAGCTTGATACTGATGAAATTGTGTTAAAAGGTAAGAGACACAACAATGTCTACAAGATATCCGCTATGTCTCTTCCTTAGAGCGTGCACACATGCTTAAGTATAATGGAAGATGACCCATTGTTTTGTCATAGAAGACGGGGTCATGCTAGTCTTTCTCAACTCAATAAGTTGGCAGCAAAAGACCTGGTCCTTGGACTACCAAAGGTTGATTTCACCTCAGACAAGGTATGTGATGCTTGTGTCAAAGGGAAACATATAAGGTCATCTTTTAAATCTAAAAGGATTGTCAGAACCTCCAAGCCTCTAAAACTCCTTCACATGGACCCGTGTGGACTAATGGGAGTGAGGAGCACGGGAGGCAAGAGGTATGTATTTTTCATTGTAGATGGCTTCTCTAGGTACAAACGGACAATGTTTTTGGTATCTACTGATGAAATTTTGGATGTTTTCTATGTGTTCGTCAGATTGATCTAACAGAACTGGGATGCAATATTTAAGTATAAGAACAGACCACGGAACTAAGTTTGAAACTCCTAAATTCCTTGAGTTGTGTAACACATATGGATTGATCATAACTTCTCTAAACCTAGAACTCCATAACAAAATGGTGTTGTGGAAATAAAAAATAGATCTCTAGAAGACATGGGGATGACCATGTTGATTTCTAGTGGACTACCTAAGAGCTTATGGGCGGAGACAGTTATTGAGAAAACTCCCTATGAGTTACTTCGAGGGAGAAAGCCCAACAACATTCACCTGAGAGCTTTTGGGGGTATATGTTCTGTGCATAATAATGGAAAATAAGCTCTAGGTAAGTTTGATGACAAAAGTGATGAGGGAATTTTCTTGTGTTACTCACCACATAGTAAAGCCTATAAAGTTTTTAATAAAAGAACTATGTGCGTATAAGAAAATATTCATGTTATTTTTTAGAAAGGTTTGCAGGATGAAGATTATGACATAGGACTCACTGATGAAGGAGCATCTAAAGAACCTGAACCTTAATCTAGAGATGGATCAGGAGATCTAAGGAAGTTGAAAGTGATCATGAGGAAAAAGAAGAAGAGAGAATTATTCTGACTGCTAACCGGACAGATGAAGTTGTACCTACTGATACTGTTCCTTTGGGTCACTCCTTGGGTGAACCATCTCTAGGGATGCAGATTAGACCATGGAAACATCAAAGTTCACACTCGCTTGAGAAAATCATCTTTGATCCTCATGCTGGAGTACAAACCAGGTCTTCACTGAGAAATCTATGTGCATTTACAACATTCCTCTCACAGGTTGAACCTAAGTATATAAAGGAAGATCTAAAGGATACAGATTGATTTATAGCCATTCAAGAGGAGCTACATTAGTTTGAAATAAGACTTGGTACAAAGACCCAACTACATAATTGTCATAGTGACTAGATGGGCGTTCAATAATAAGCTGGATGAACAAGGAAATATCATAAGGAACAAGGCCAGACTTGTGGTTCAGGGATACAATTAAGTAGAATGCACTGACTACGATGAGACATTTTCACCTGTAGCCAGAATGGAAGTTATAAGGATGCTAATAGCCTTTTCTACACATATGAAGTTCACCCTGTATCAGATGGATGTAAAGAGTGCATTCTTGAATGGTTACCTGAAGGAGGAAGTGTTTGTTAAACAACCTCCTGGGTTTGAGAGTGAATAATTTCATGATTATGTGTTCAAGTTAGATAAAGCCCTGTATGGACTAAAATAGGATCCAAGTTGGTATTAAAGACTCTTAAAATTCCTCTTAACCAATAAATTTATAAGAGGAAATAGGGACAACACACTGTTTCTGAGGAGTAAAGGCAAAAATGTTTTGATTGTATAAGTATATGTGGATGATATTATCTTTGGAGCTACTGATGAATCAATATGCAAGGAATTTGTTGAGATGATGGGGAATAAGTTTGAAATGAGCATGATGGATGAATTGAACATCTTCTTGGGGTTACAAATCAAGAAAACACCTACTGGAACCATAATACATCAACAAAATACATCAAGGAACTGTAGAAGAAATTTAACATAGACTATTCTAAGTCCATAGACACTCCCTTTGCCATTGCAACAAAGCTGGACCTTGATGAAGAAGGGAAAATGTTGAATAGAAGCTATATAGAGCTATAATTGGGTCACTGTTGTATCTCACAGCAAGCAGGCTTAATGTTGTATTCAGTGTGGGATTGTGTGCAAGATTGTAGGCAAATCCCAAAGAGCCTCATCTGAAGTCTGTCAAAAAGACACTAAGATATATTGTAGGGACTCCTGATCTGCGTCTATGGTATCCTACAGGGTTTAGTTTTGATCTAGTTGGTTATGTTGATGGTGACTATGCACGTTTTCATGTTGACAGAAAAATCACTTCAGGAACAACACATTTTCTTGGTTCTTGCCTGGTGTCTTGGGGAACAAAGAAGTAGAACTCAGTGGATTTATCTACAACTGAAGCTGAATATGTGGCAGCAGTATCTTTCTGTGCTCAGTTGCTACGGATAAGACATTAACTAAGGGACTATGATACTTTTGTTGATTGTGTTCCTATTTCTGTGACAACACTAGTGCCATAAGTATTCCTAAAAATTCCTGTCAACACGAGAGAACCAAGCACATTGACATTAGATATCACTTTCTCAAAGACAATGTTGAAAAAGGGAATAATTTTCCCCTATCTGCAGTAGGGAAGAAAATCAAGAAGGTTCCTGTGAAAGCAACAAAGTCAGTTATCCCTTCAATAAAAGAAGTGGCTCCTCCTGCTAGGACTCCTCTCACAATGAGTAAAAGAAAGGATGTTTAAGAACAAATCATTAAGGAGTCCAGAGGTTCCAAGAAGCCAAGGAAGCAAGTTCCTGTTGTTGAACCCGTTGTTGAGTTGGATGTAGAAGATGAGTCTGATTCTACTTTGCAAGATAAGACATCAGCACAAAAGAGAAAGGTTGTCAAATACACCAAGACACCTACCCCATCTAAAAAGGCCAGTAAAGGAAAGAAAAGGAAGGGTATGCCTGCTGTGGTTGATAAGCTCACTGAATTCAGGAACAGAAAAATGTTGAATGGAAAAATTCTTGCAAACACTGATAATAAAGGGATGGCTCAGTTAGTTTAAAAACTTGAGCTACAGGGATGGAGACACATGTTTGTCAAGGCTTTCCCTCCTGTGTGTGTGCCTGTTGTGGTGGAGTTCTATGCAAACTTCCAATTTGATGCGATAGTGGTCAAGAGTAATGTAGGGGATTTGAGATGGAGTTTGATGATGAAGAGCTTGGGATGCTTCTGAATATTCCTTCCTTAGGTTTTGACAATTACTTGAAGAAAAAGTGGTCAGCCATAGACAATGATGTGTACACAAGAATTGTAGTCGCAAGGAAGTTCTCTCAGAAGTTTGAATTGGATGCTCCCTAGATGGCGTATAAGACCGATATGACTCCCTTTCACAAGTTGTTGTTTCACTTTGTGAACTCTTGTGTTTTGCAGAGATCTGAGAGAAGGCATGAGGCTACTCTGGTGGACTTGGCTGTGATGAAACTGCTTGACATTGGTAGAGTTATCAATCTCCCTAGCTTGATAATTCGGTACATGGAAAGGGCTGCAGACGTTTCCAAGTCTAAGCATGATAGGCCTTATGACTTCACGTTAACTGAGCTGTTTGACAAGCTTAATATTGCCTTGTCTGAGCTTAAATGTGGAAACCGCAATGATATTTTGGATGTTGTTATCCTAAAGCAGTGTGGTTATGAGTAGACCAAGGCTAGGGGACCAACATGTTCTTCTATTTTACCTGGTAGCAGCAGGGCAGCAGAGCTCACTAAGAGGTTGGAGTTAGCTCTTGAGGAGAATGCCAAGATTAGAGAAGACAATGATGAGTTGAGAAAAGAAACCAGACAGCTTAGGGAGGAGCTCAGAAAGAAAAAAGAAGCTCATGCCCAACGTAGTTGCTTAACTGCTCTAGGAACCAACTCCTCAGGGTTAAAAACCAGCTCCTCAAGGTTGACGATTGTAAGTCTTTGCAAGATAGTAACTTATCTCAAAGTTACCCAGGTCCGAGTATGTTGGAAGAGGACTACTAAACATGATAAGGGTTGTTGCGCAAGAAGATACGCGTGCATAAGTAAGAGACGAGTCCCAAGACTTGTGGAGCCCTTGGAGCAGTAGAAGTCCTATCAAACGAGAATCTGACTATGCATAGGACTCCTAAAAGATTCGGAGTCCAGGGAATTTAAATACTATCTTTTTGAACTGCTGAGATCATCCTTTTGCACATCAACTGAAGAACTATATTTTTCACACGAGTACCACTGTCGTGTTCTTCTTGAGTTAGTCTAGTAAATATATTTTAGGAAATCGAGTTGTAATCAAAGTATCATATACAGTCAGTGAGTGTTTGGTTTTGCAAGTTAAAGTAACTTGTAAATCAAATAGTTGAAATAGGAGAACTGGAGAGTATTGAGTTACAGATTTGTAATTGATACATTTGGATCATTGTTCTAGTGAAGCTGAAGTTAAAAATACTACGTGGTAAATTGTGATTTTTGCACCTTTTGAGCCGGGCGATTTTCCACTTAAAAATTGTTGTGTTTACTTTACTACTTATTTTACTTATGCGCAAGGAGTAAGGTAACGAACCAAGTTCTTTAGTAATCCACAAAGGCACTCAAACTAACACTAATTATACGATACCTATTTTCATAATATTTAAGTATATATACTAATTCTAATAATGTAAGATCGTTTTTACACTAATAGATTAGTAATTTAAACTTTTAGTTGTTGTGGATGCACTATATTTTAACAAGCAACTCTTAGGCCTCATTTGTTTGCACTTAGTGGAGGTCTGGATCTTAATCATTCAGATCTCAGACATTAAGTGTGTTTGTTTTTAAAGTGTGAATATTAATTGTTCAGATCTTAATCGTTAAGTGTGTTTGTTTTTTCTAACTTCATAACCATTTAATGGGTCTGAATAGGTCTGTATCATTAATATCTACAATAGAGACATAATTTCATTAAGATGCTATCATCTATATTCATTATTAACTGTCAATATCGCCTACCATTATCAACTAATACCATGCCACCCACCACCACCATACCCAACCACCACCACTATTATCCTCAATCATAGTCGACACCATTATCGACTACTACCACCCATCATCCCCACCACTACCACCACCATCATTCTCAACGAAAACCAACACTCATCCACCTCAACTACCACAACTAACCACCCCATCACCATCAACAACCATAGTTGGCACTGGTCATCATTATAAAATACCACCACCTACCACCATCTTCCTCAATCACAACTACCACCACCACCACCTGCCATTATTAACTATCACCACCCACCATCACCATCCTCAATCATAATAGCTACCACTACCAATCACCACCAGCTACTACCCTAAACTACCACCACCAACCACCGCTTTTAGTCGGCATTGACAAGAACTACCATTAGCTATCACCACCAATAACTATCATATTTTAAAAATCTATATATTTTACTGATGGAATATTAGATTAATTAGTATTTTTTTTTTAATTATATGTTTATTAATTTTCAAATAAACATAAATTTTATACATTTAGATATTAAAAATCAAACAGTCTTAATAATTTAGTATCCAGATCTTAATACACATCTTAACATTCAGATGTGTATTCAGATTCAGATATCTTAATCTTAATACACATCTTAACATTCAGATGTGCATTCAGATTCAGATATCTTAATCTTAATACATATCTTGATATTCAGAAGTGTAGTCAGATTCAGATGTCTTAATCTTAAAAAAAATAAATGAGGTCTTAGTTGACTTCTATGTTAATACGGACTATATCAGTAGACTTCATATGATTACTTTAAGTGATATACACAAGTAGAGAAACTTTTATGTTGTCTATATAATCTAACCAATTGTGACAGTAACAAAATAATACGGGCGGGAGATTTACTCCAACCAAAAGAATATTTCTTAATTGTTAGAGAAAAGCCTATTTTACAATCAATAGACGTGTGTGTAATTTGTAAAAATAGTTTATTGATGTGAACTTTTCGTCCCCCTTTAAATCAATTAATTGAATAAGAGCTCATTTGATCGTATTTAAGAATCATATTATAAGTCCAAACTCTTTAAGTGGCATAAAAAATGCGGAAAAGAGCCAAAAATATTCCTATTGTTTGGTAAATGATTTACTTTTATACTCCGTCCATCTATTGATCTAAAAATATATACAACGTTATCTTTTGGTCTACAATTACCCTTGTGATTGACGGAAATTTTGGTGGTCCCTTTTTTAATGTGTTTGCCACATTTAATTGGGCCACGTGGCTCCCTTGTCCAGATCAAATTTAATCCGCTCCAAATTTAAACCCACCCGACTAGAGAGAAAACATTTTTAAAAAAATATAAAGAAAAAGAAAGAAAACAAAATCCTCACCCCAATTTGTCTCATCACCCACCCCTGTCGTCCACATGTCGTGCTCCTCCTGTCCAAAACTTGGTTATTTTAGGCAAGTGATTTTTTTTAGCCCTCTTTTCTTTTTATTCTTTTTACCTCTCTTTCCTTTTTCTTTTTTTCCATTTTCTATTTTCCCATTCAGCACATTGATTCTTCATCATATCGGGCCAGAATCTTCCATTCAACCACAAAAAAATACCACTGAACTACCATTTCTGCACTGTAGACTTGAATTTGTCAGAAACGGAATCGTCTTCTTCTTTAAAAAATTAATTCAATATTTTAAAATATAAGTGTATTAGATACAGAATATAGAGAGACAAAGGGAGGGATTATAAGTTTTGCCGGAGTTTGACTTTCCGGCGAGGGTTTCGGCTTTGACGGAGTTTGAAGGAAGAAGGTTTTTGGACTTGCATTAATAGAGGTGTTTAAGTGAGTTTACATAACTATTTTCATGGTGTATAGCAGATGGTACTCTCAGATGGAGTTTGTGGTGCTTTTGGTGGTGTTTCGGGTGACTGGTCACCAGTTTTAGAAGCTTGGTAGTTGCTGCATTTTATGGAGATTACGATGTGGCTACTTTTTTGGAGGGGCGAGTAAGATGGGATTTTTTACGGTGGTTGGCAATTAAACTGGGGTGAGTTTTAATCTGGAACGAGTTAAATTTGATCTGGAAAAGGGAGCTATGTGGCCCAATTATGTATTGTCAACACATTAAAAAGGGACCATAGAAATTTTCGTTAGTAGCGAGGATAATTTTAGACCAGAAAATAACTTTGTATGCATTTTTAGACCAAACCATTTACCAGACGATATGGGTATTTTTAGCCCTTTTGGACATAAAAAACGATGAATTAAGCATAAAATGCATTAGTAACATTTGTTAGTACCACATTTAAATCATGCAGGAGTAAGGGTGGCAGGTGGGTCGGGCCCGACCCGGGCCCGCGGGCTATACGGGCCGGCCGTGGGGGGTCCGGGCTTGGGGGCTTTAGGCCCGTGGGGGGCCGGTTCTAAGGGTTGGACCCGTGACCCCAGGCCCGTTTAGCCCGGACCCGGCAGGCGGGCCCAACGGTAAAAATTCAAAAAAAAAAATTTAAAAATGGCCAACGGCCATATTTTTAAAATCTAGTCATTGGAGCCTCAAAAGAGCCATTTGGCATGTTTAAAAATTAGCCTTTTGGCCCCCAAACTTTTTATAATTACACTTTTTCCTTTTTTTCAACTATAAATAGCCCCTCATTCTCTCATTTTTACTCAAAAAATCATCAATCTCTCTCAGTCTCTCTCTAATTTTCTTCTGCTATTGCTTACTTTATTATTGCAAATTATGAAAAATTGTGAAGTTGGTGAATTGAAGTATTCAAGTCTTCAAGTCTTCAACATTACACAATTTTCAAGAAGTTGTTCGTCAATTCGGTAAACTCGTTTCAACTCCTAAGTTTTAATATTATAGTTTTGTTTGTTTTAATTTGTATAATTATAATTAATATGGCATTTTCTTTGAAAAAAATATTTAGTGGTAAGGGAAAATTTAAAATCGGTGAATCTAGTGGCCAAGCTACTACTCCTCCCCCGGCTCCCCGACGAAGACCAGTTACCCGTCTTCCCCCACCTATTATTCTTGATAGTGATAACCCTTGTTTTCAATTTACTGATAGTCAGTTTATACATGATCTTACACCAGGTTCACAATTAAATGATGAATATATGAATGCTCTTTATGGTAATCCAACTATCGATGAAAATGATGAGGAAAATGATGATTTAGATGAAAATCAACCCGATTTAGATGATACACCTACTAGTCCTCTTGTTAACCAAACTGATAATAATCCAAATGATGCCCCGGTTGACCCTCCTGTAGTAACCCCTACTTTTAATAGACAACGTGCTAAACGGGCCGAAAACATCTCTTGTTTGGCATTTTTTACTCAACTAAGAGATCAAAATAAGGCTAAGTGTAAAACTTATGGGTTGTTGATGTCTCATAAATTTAATGACCACTGTGGCGGTACGGGTAGTTTGAGTAGACACATATTGAAACACCATGATGCTAAAATTAGATTTCAACAAATGAAAGCTCATCAAGAAGGGACAAGTGTAGATACTCAGGTTAACCCTAGTACCAGGTCAAATCTAGTTCAACCGGGAATTAACACTGTTATCGGTGGCATTTTATATGCTTACTGTTATGTGCTTACCATATAGTTTTCCCTCTAACCCTCACTTTGTCCATTATATTAGAAGAATTTTTAATCCTACTTATAAAGGATGGCCTCGCACAACCGTAAAGTCTGATATTTATAAATATAAACATGAATATGAACAATATTTGCGCTATTTATTTACTCATATTGGTAATCGCATTTCTATTACAACTGATATTGGTAAGAGTGGTAATGATTGTGATTATTTAACTGTTACCACTCATTAGGTTGATGAGGAATGGATAATGTAAAAGCACATTATTTCTTATAGAATAATTACTTCAAGTCACACAAGTAAGTTTATTGCTAAGACAGTTCATGATATTTGTAGATATTTTTGCATTAAAGATAAAATAATGGCAGTTTCAATGGATAAGGCTTCTAATAACACTAATGCTTTGAAATTTTAAAGGTTAAATTCGCTCTTCATTGACTTTTTTATTCAAACCGTAGAAGTAGAGTTAGAGAATATTATAAAAAAATGTGATGAATTTGGCCTTAGAGAAAGAAAGGTTCCTAAACCTTGTCCGACTAGGTGGAATTACTTGTTTGAAAGTTTAGTTGTTGCATATGAATATAGAAACCCAATAATGGTAACGTATAATGCTCGTGTTAGTGATGATAATGATGATGATGATGGTCACCCTACAAATCAAGATTGGGTTAATGTTAAAATTCTTCTAGTTTTTTAGAACATTTTCATGTTGCTATNTGATGATGATGATGGTCACCTTACAAATCAAGATTGGGCTAATGTTAAAATTCTTCTAGATTTTTTAGAACATTTTCATGTTGCTACAAATGAATTGTCTGGGCAATATTATACTACTATTTCTAACTGTTTAGTTTATATTTCAGCACTTGCAGAATTATTTACTCAATTTTCAGAGGGTGGGGTAGTTTACCAAAATGCTATTGATGATATGAAGATTAAGTTTAAAAAATATTTTTTCCCTATCCCCCCTATTTATTGTATTGCAGCCATGTTAAACCCTACCATGAAATTAGGAGGTCCTCACTATTGGTATAGTCAAATTTTTAATGTTTTACCTCTTTCAGTTGAGGAATATGGTACGCTTAAAGATGAAAAAGAGTCAATTAAAATAAATGCTCAAATAATTTATAATGCTTATCAAGTAGCATTAGATCATGCTAGACCAAATATTCTAACTGCTACCTCGTCTAGCTCGCAGGTTCCTAAAAGATTTGCGGGGCTAAAATCACTTAGTTCTTGGACGGGGTTTAGGGGTTCTCAAGGTGATAATATTGGTGATAGTTCACAACTAAATGAGCTTCAAGTTTATTTGTCGCAGGGACTTGAATCAGAGAATCCAGACGGCACCTTCAATGTTTTGGAATGGTGGAAGGACAAAGAAAAATACTTTCCGGTTCTTTCAAGGATGGTTCGAGATATTTTAAGTATTCAAGCTTCAACAGTGGCATCAAAGAGCGCTTTCAGTCAAGCGAGACTTCAAATCGGTGATCATAAAGCGTCTATGAGGGAGAGCTTGGAAAAATCAGTACTCTTCAGAGATTGGATCCATTCGTAAAGAAGAAATTTTGGACTTGCTGAATCACAACCGGATATAGACGAAGCTTATGAAACAATGCTAGCTGAACTTGCGGAGGATGCTGCTAATGCTTCGCCCGGAAGCGGTGATGAACAAGCTTCTTTTCCGCCACCACCAACGGAAGTTCCTCCCAACCTTGAAGGATTTATGAAATTTGTTAGGGATACTATGTAGATTAATATGTAACTTGTATTTTGACACATCTTGATTAGTTTTTTTCCCTTTTAATGGTGGTATTAGTACCTTAGTTGTGCTCATTATTGAGGGGAGGAAGACTAAGAAAGATATTGTCATTTTTTTTAAATGTCGTTATTAATAAAATTTATAAGGCATTTCCTTGAATAATTGTGTTTACACTTGAATTACAATACATATCTAATAGTTATAATATAATTTACTAATATAATTACATAACAAAAATTTTATAACTCTAGAATAACACTTATACAAGATTTACAAGAAATTGTCTTACATAAAGAAAAATAGCCCGGACCCGTTTAGGCCCGCGGACCAGGCCCTCTTAGCCCGAGCCCATATGGGCTTAGGCCCGTAGGTGGCCGGTTCCACACATATAGCCCGTTGGACCCGGGAGGTTTTAATCCGGGCCCGCATAATCCGGACCCGCATAATCCGGACCCGCTTAGCCCTGCCCACTTGGCCCGGCCTCGGCCCGGCCTCGGCCCGTTAGCCACCCTTACAGCAGGAGACAACATAGTATACGAAGAGTCTGCGTGATGAGAAGAATAATCTTCTAAGGATTTCCCTTCACTTTCAACTGAAAAAGGACAAAGCTTTCTTTAACGAGAATCTAAATGAAAATCAGACTGCAACTTGTACAAAGAAGTTTCTATAGTTCATGGGTTCAAATCATGAAAGCAACTATTGATATTTGTATTAGGGTGGACTGTCTACATCATATCCCTTAGAATGCGATTCTTTGCGATTCTTTCCGGGACCTTTCGTGAACGCAAGATACTTTATGCACCGAACTGTCTTTTTAACTTATACAAAGAAGCAAAAACAAAAAAAACAAGATATTATACATGATCATCGATCAATGGCCAACAATAAAACGAGAACAATTAAACATTTTCAAAACATACCGCGACCAGATCATGATAATCCATGATTTATAAAAATAGAAAAAAAAAACAGTAGACAACAGTACTATCCTACTCGACCTGTCTAGCAAATGTCATTTTTGTACAACGTGACATTAATAGTAAGATCAAAAGAAGGTATTGTTAAAGGTTCATTGAGAGAAATGAGAAGATGAAACAAACTCCATCAAATCAACTTCCACCTTATTGTTTCCTCCTGAAGAACAACCAGTTGCTTGATTCATCTGCATATTCATGCTGTTTCCATATCCGACGCACTCCTGATAATAACATGAACCATCTAGAAGGTACGGAAGGTAAACGTCGTCAGGACAAAAATGTTGAGAATACTGTAATTGAGCCTCTTGACCCTTAGATAGCGCAAAGGAATTGAAGGCAGAGTTAGAGATAGATGAGTTGTTGTCGAAAAGATTTTGAGTTACTTTTGCCTCCAAAGGGTGATCAATGGCTTTAATACCATTATTGTCACACAAGAGTGGATTCTTTCCAAATAGATTTTGCATGAAGTTCATTTCTTCATCACATGTTTGATGAGAACTGAGCAAAGATGGAGAATCGTCATCAGAGTATGTTAGGGTTGCATTTGTGATGTTACTATGACTCGTTGTGACAGTGGTGGTGGTGGAACTGCATCCACTGCCACCGCCACCGCCACCGACACTTCCAGAACCACCGCCACTGTGGTATGTGGCGGTTGCAATGAGGGAAGAATCATCAGCGAAGCACACACTTCTTATATAATCTTGGAGAAGTACGATGGAGCGATTTTTGCGTTCATTTTGGCCATCTTGTTGATTTTTTCTCTTCGTATTTCTCCTTGAATTCATCCTTCTTTTAGTGGCATTCCAATGGTTCTTGATTGAATTTTCAGTCCTTCCCGGAATTCTCTTTGCAATTTCTGCCCATCTATTTCCAAGTTGCTTATGTGCTTCTACTAACATCAACTCTTCATCTTCACTCCATGTATCTTTCTAAAAGAAAAAAAAAAGAAGAAGATAATTTTGGATGAAGAAATATATATTAACAAAGAAGATGTTCTCAATTTACAAGAAATCTAATATTAATTACTTTTCCTATGAAGTGGACTCACTTTTATAACTGATTTTGATGCTTTGTCAAAGAAAAGTTTCACAGTCACGTGAAAATGGAGGTTGAAATCAGTCAAGCATTGTGAGAAGAATGAAATAAATATAGTAGAAAACAAACCCTAAAAATACCTTTTTGGAGGAAATCCTTGTGACTAAAAAGGTAAGAGCATAAGAACTAATTAACCAAATCGAAAAAGACATCTCTGACAAATAAACTTTAGGTCCAAGCTTTAATTCCCCACCAAAATAAAAAATGGAGAGAAAATCTTCAAACATTTAAAGTTCTATATGTTAATTCTAGAAAAAATAATGGTTTCTGGTAGAGGGATCATTCATTACAAATTTTTTAAGCGGATAAAAACAACAAAATTAAGGGGCTTGAAAATATTTGGAAAAATATTTGGTTACTGGATCAGATATGTTGGAAATCTGAACGACTAAACGTCACCCAAAATCTAGAACGAATCTGAGTTCTTAGATAACCTTTAAAATTTAACATTCTTGTTTAGTAAGAGCCAAAAGATCGCTATTATTTTTTACGGTTGTATTGATTAGGCTACAGTGAGAAGTGAAAATTTTAACAATTAACAGAAAATATTTATAGGAAAAGAAAACCTTGATATCTGGACGCAAATGATTAAGCCATCTCTCTCGACACTGTTTCCCTGCTCTAGCGTCCATTTCCTCAGCAATTTGAGCCCATTTCTTTACTCCAAATTGTTTTACCAACCTAAGCAGTTTCCTTCATTATCCACAAAAAATATAAAAATTACCAGTTAAACTGATTCTTCCATTCGTTTAGATTAAACATTTTTAAAAAAAATTAAGAAAAGAGACAAACTTTTTTTTTGGGACAAGTATAGTAGTACCTGTCTTCTTCATCAGTCCACTGACCCTTGACTAAATAATTTGTTGTTGAAGAACCATGTTTTGTGTTTTTGCCACTCTCCCTTTTATTTTTTTGAACTGACTTCGTTTCTTCTGTTAAACCATTCTCTTGTTCGTTGAGAAAAAACCCTTCAATAAAACTTGGCTCTTGTAAACTTTTTGGCCAAGAAACTCCATTTGCATGGCTACTACTACTACTACTTAAAGGGTAAAAATAATTTTCATGACGCCATAAAAACCTATCTATGGCAGTAAATGGAGGAGTTGATCCAAGGTAATTTTTTGGTAAATTTTGATAGAGACAAAAAACACTACTACCACCTTCCATGGAAAGAGAAGAAGAAGAAGAAGAAAAAAGGAATGTTTTCAGCAATGAAATTTGCTTTGGAAAAAAAGGAAAGTGTTTTAAGTTTTCTTCTTGGTTTGGAAGATACGGTATAGCTGAATAAAGAGCTTATAATACTGTGGCTTCTTGCAAAGAGCTGAGGTGAAATGCCAGCCGTTGATCTTGGAATCCATCCAACGGTTCAGAAAGGAGGTGGGCGAACTAGCTATAACTCCTGGGCTTCCTCTTTAGTGTTAACGGTAGAAAGAAAGGTGGAGAGATTAGTGCTGCCGTTAATAAATTATAATTATTGTATCATTTTCTGTAGTAATAAAAGTTTAATTAGTTGTGGTGAATTCACTGAGAATTTGTTTTTTTATTTTACTGACAGTAATGACATGCTAAACTACCTATTATATATATTCATGTTTATCCAAAATTTCGCCCATGAAACAAGTCAGTGATGAAATATATAGAAATAAATATAAAAAGGTTAGAGAAAATTAAGGTAAAAAGGGAAGAATTACCGCAATGCGACTTGAAAACTTTTTTAGGGGGAATGGTAAATTAAAAGGATCATAATTAATAAGGTAATTGGTGCTCATAATTTGTAATAGAGGGAATTATGGACGACTTTAAGTTCCATATTAATAGCTCTACAATTACTACTAAATGCTCACTCATTCGAAGATAACGTGACAACCCTAAGCTTACTATTAATTTCATTTTTCTCTACTTATTTTCTGTTCGTTATTCTGCACATACACTTTGAAAATTCTAGCTAGGGTTCATCATGCGTGAATCACTAGCATAATTTTTTGTTCCAATCTTTGGACAACCACACTAATATGCAAGCATTGGCCATTATGTTCTTGAAAGTGTTGTTCAGCATATTATTATTTATAAACTCGTATGTACCAGAAAAAAAAGAACTTGTAGCCGTCGACCGTGTTGTAATAATGCTTAACCAACGAATTAGATTCTCAGTTAAAGTTTATTTTTAAAAATATTCTAATTACTGATAATCAAAAAATTCAAGATTTTCTCATAAATAAGAAAGGAAATAAGAACAAGAAATGACAAAGTAATCAGTAAAAAGCAAAAGAAAATAAGTATATTCCAATAATAATCAGAACGTGTTTGTACATATAACATTTCTTTCTCTTATATATGGACCTTCAAGTACAACATCTATTCCCTTTAATGATTTAGTCATAATGAGCATTAATAACATTAATAAAACGTTATAATTGGTAATCGTAACTGTTTCGTGAAGATTCTATAACGTTTGTGCTCATTAATTGAAGATCTATGAATATGCCTCTTTCCTTGTCTTGGTTTATTCCGCCGGTGCCTCTTCAAATCATTAAAGAGGCTCGATCCTCCGTTTCTTATTATCTCGTGAGTGATTTGCTCGTATCTATTAAGATTCACATCTCTTTTAATGTACCTCTCCAGCTGTTGATTTTCTAGTAATCCACGTGTCTTTCCATGTCAACCACACATTTAACTTCACGTGTAATATTTATTTCTTACCAATACAGATAGTCCCCCCACTTACCAATTATTCAGTAATTGAATATTTGGGGAGTGGATCTCATTTAAGGCAGGAACTTTTGGCCGCCGTTTCATTCGTACCATTGTATCTTCTTTTGAACCAATATGTCGTGTGTCACTTCCATTTAATACATGTGACACGTGGCAGTCATTGATTGGTTCTGCAACTCCTCAGCGGGTTTTAGGGTTTTTTTGCGGCTGCATCAATCACGAAGTGACAGTTTTCATAATGACGTTCCCATCATTAATTGCTTTTTATGACGGTTGCTTCTGCATATAAATACATCCTTTACCTTTTCTTCTACGAAAAACTTTCTTCTTCATTCACAATTTACTTGTATTACTTCACCACACAACTATATCTTCTTCAAATCCTGATCCCCAAAAAGTTGTTATTATAGATGAACTTCCCCCTTCTTTTGCTCCCATCAGGAGTAGGAGAGGTGGTAGGTTTCATAGCTTAGGGTCAATGTTTGTTCATGGATCTTCTTCTCAACCCAGAACTACTCCTCCATCATCTTCTAGAACTAGGGCTTCATGTTCACATAGATATTCCGCTAGAAGCAGGGATTCTAGTGAACCACTTCGTGAGCCTATCGTAGACGAGATTATTCTCGCTGAACTTTCCTTTGTCACTGATAGTGTGTCAATACAAATCAGGCTACTTCCATGACTTCTCACGATCATGTTGTTGTTTATCCTTCCCAGATCACTGAAGGTTTAGTTTCTCTTGTGCGTAGAAATTGTTGTTGGAAATTTAACTTCTGGATTCTAGTTCCCAATGAGAATCAAAGGACCACTTCCTTTAAAGCTGGCTTTTCTTTCNTTTTTGCATGACGATTACTTATGCGTATAAATACATCCTTTGCTTTTTCTTTTACAAAAAAACTTTCTTCAATGCTCTTTATTCACAACTTATTCTTGTTCTTCATTATGTGCTAATTCCTCATATGAATATGTCTTCTTCAAATCCTGATCCCCGAAAAGTTGTTATTGTAGATGAATTTCCCCATTCTTCTGGTCCAATCAGGAGTAGGAGAGGTGGTAGGTTCTTAGTTTAGGGTCAGTGTTTGTTCGCGGTTCCTCTTCTCAACCCATCACCACTGCTTCATCATCTTCTAGAACTAGCGCTTCATCTTCACATAGATCTTCCGTTAGAAGTAGGGATTCTAGTAAACCGCTTAGTGAGCCTAATGTAGACAAGATTATTCCCGCTGAACTTTCCTTTGTCACTGATAGAGAATTAATTAAAAATCAGGTTACTTCCACGACTTCTCACGATCGTGCTGATGTTTACCCTTCCCAGATCACTGAGGGTTTAGTTTGTATTGTGCGTAGAGATTGATATTGGAAATTTGATTTCTCAATTCTGGTCCACAATGAAAATTGAAGGATAACTTCCTTTAAATTTGTTTTTTTTGTGTGTATACATATCCCTTCACATTAGGTTTTAGGCCACCTATTGATCCAGTCATTATTGAGTTTCGTCGTTTCTTTGATGTGTGTTTAGGACAAATTGGTCCTATTATATGAAGGGTTGTGGCATGCCTTAGATATTTAGCAAATCTGGCTTCTTTACCCTTCACCTGCTACTATCTGATCCATCTTTACTCTCCCAAATTATTCCGTCATGGGATTTTTACTCTCGTGGCGAGGAGTAAGAGAGTTTTTGGTCAGTCCTGAAGACGATAGAGATCGTGGATGGTATGCTCGATTTGTTGCTACTCCTACTAGTAGGTTAGTAGGTGAAGAGAACATGCCCTTCCCTGAGAAGTGGAACTTTGCACGTAAGTTTCCCTTTTACTTCTCTTCGTTTCATGAAGAATATGAGTTCTCGTAACTGTTTTACTTTTCAGCAACCATGGGAACCGTTGAGGAGATTCCTTGTTTTCGTGGTTGGGTAGAAAAATTGTTAACAGTTGCTCCAATGGAGGAAAGGTCTTGGAAATACCTTTCAAACATATTTGCGTGAAAAGTGAAAACTCACGGTAATTTTCTCTTTCACTTTCATCCTTGCCTCTATATTTACTTTGGAACTTATTGACCCCTTTCTTTATTAGGGTTTCCCGTTCGAGGTGTTAGTTCTGCTTCAATCACTGCTTCAAGGCTCTCCCTATCAAAGGCTCAAGAGATAATCTTGAGTTCTTTGTCAAAAAGAAAAGCTTATAGGCCACAAAAATCTGAGGATGAAGAAGAGCAAGATGAGGGCTCGTTGGTTCGTAGCCACGAGCTAGGAGACGGGTTGTTTTTGATGACGGAACTACTCCCCCTCCTAGTTCTATTCCCGTATTTGAGCCTGATAATTCCACCTTAGTAAGTTCCGACAAAGAGATGCTTGCTGCAACTCGTGACTCTACTGAACAGCTCTTTTCTTGAGGGTTTGATGAAGAAATCTTTGGCTTTATTTTCGAGGAAATGCCTGTTGCCTCTTTTCCCGTGTCCACTCCAATTGAACCTCAGTTATCCGTACTATTGATGCCGCCACTGCTCTGCCCGTGGCTATTTTGACTTCCTCAACTGCTCTTACCGTTATACCTTCCCATATAGAAGTTGGTTAATCTAATAGCAGTAAGGCAATGAAACAAGTTACCATTGAAATTCCTGCCGATGATAACCTTTTGAAGAAATCAGGCCAAACTGACGTATGGCTAAAACCCTTGATTGGCCCAGTTGAGAAGTCAAAACTGGAAAGTCATAGCTCTCTAACATGGATGAACGATATTGTGCATTCATCCTTGAAGGTATAAACCGTGTATTTTTTGTTTTCCGTGATTTTTCCTTTACTGGTATCACATTTCTCTTTTCATTGTGTAGATCAATCTCATCGGTACGGAGATGATGAAAAGGATTGTCCACACGGAGCAGTTGATGAATGATTATCACAATGAGGCAGACAATCGGAAAGAGCAGTTCGAGGCTCTTCAGCTTGAGATGGAGGTTTTAGAAGAAGAAAAGAGTACCTTGGAGCAGCAAGTAAAGGTTATGGTAGCGGAATTGGCGATTGAAAAAGCCTCATCGAACCAGGCGGGAAAAAATAATAATATCCTTGAGTCTTCGTTTACTGAACAACTTTCCAAGGCTTTCGAAGAAATTAGGAGCTTAAAGGATTTGCTGAACCAAAAGGAAACTTATTCTGGGGAACTTGTTCAAATTCTCACATAAGCTCAGGAAGATTTTCGTGTCTCCTCAGACAAGGTTAAATTTTTGGAGGAATCTCTTTCCCCCTGCAGGCTTCTTAAGATGCTTCCTTGAACGAGAAAGATGAATTAAAAGTTGAGGTTGAGCAGTGGAAAAAAGACTATGAGGCTCTTGAAGATAAAGCAGATGTTGATGTTAGCTGGGCTTTTCTGAACACTCGCCTCGAAACATTAATAGAAGTAAGCCAGGAAGGCTTTGACTTGAAAGCTGAGATTGCAAAGACTAGATAAACAGTTGAAAAGACCCAACAGAGTCAAAGTTTTTCTTCACCTGAGGTTGATGTTCCCGAAGGTGATGAAATCACTCCTGGTGAAGCTATTGCTCAACCTTCCCCTGCTCAAGTTGTTCTTCCTTCTGGTGATGAAGCCAACCTGCTCCACAGTGAAAGTGAAAAAGTTTGAATTTATTTGTTTTTTTTATTGATGGAACAATTGGAGGTTTACCCGCGATCCCATTTGGGGGTAATGTTTTGGAGAATCATACCCCTAGTTCCGTTTTGGGGTTTTTTGTATAAAGCAAACAAGTTAGAACTAAGTTCATACTTAGTTTTTAACCAAGTTATTATAATATCATCTCCTAAGTTTTTGCTCAACTTCTATGATATTTTATTTCGAGTTTCTGTATTACTCTTTTGTTATGCATTAAAAAATGCTTCAGTACTTCGTGTCTTTTTTAAAACAAGCACGATTTATAAAAGAGGACCCTTTTATGAACGAAACTTAATGAAGAAGACATATCAACTTTATAATGGTGTTAACATACGAAAGAAGAAATAGGAACACACATGTTTCATTGAGTAACTTTTGAGGAAAGTTTTGTATCATTTGAACTTTCAAATTACATAATACTTTACATGTATTCGAGTATCATCTATAACTCTTTCATAACTGTTTTCTTTACAACAGATTTGTAAAAGATTCAAGGCTATATCTTGCAAACCGTGACTAAATATTGCCTTTGACCTAAACCTTCGTAAGATTTTGAAATTTACATCCACGAGTGTATTCCTCATAAGTTTTTGAATTAGGCTTGCGTTTTTGGATCTTTGACTTTCTTTCGTTTTGTTGAGTAGACCTTTAAGGCTTTGACTTGAATTCTGACTTTTTTCTAGTCTTTTTTGCCTCCCATATGTATGTATATTCCCCCAAGTGTTTGGGTTTTGAAGTATAAAATCTCGAGTACTTGATTATTCCTTCCATGTGGTCCATTTCCTGAAAAGGAAAAACATACGGGACTCAGAGGTATATATAATTTAGATGATGACTGCTTAACCCTGTATATTTCCATCGGAAAATTTGCAACCCTAGACCGGGAATAATGTTGCTTCCGCGTGTCTTTCAGGTCTAATATCATCATTTGGCGTGGGCTAGATTTTTTCCTATCATCTAAAATTGTTAGTATAATTTTAATTGTATGAAATAAAAATCATAAAAAAATGATACCTGACTGTGGGTATTTCTTTTGCTCAGAAATAATATTTATTTAAATGAACAGCATTCCAACTCAAGGGTTAGACCTTACCATCCATGGTTTCTAACTCGTAGGCACCTTTTCCAGCGATACCTCGAACTTTATAGGGTCCTTCCCAATTTGGATTTAACTTTCCTGGTCCTGTTGTTTTCGTTGATTGAAAAACCTTTTAAGAACAAAGTCCCCAATTTTGAAGTACCTGAGGTGAGCCTTTCTGTTGTAGTATCGTTCTATGATTTGTTTTTGTGTTGCTATCCGTATTAAAGCTGCCTCTGTTCTTTGTTCGAGTAAGTCTAAATTTGTTCTTAACTCTTCATCATTTGATTCCTCTGTTTCCAATGTGAATCTCGTGCTAGGTTCTCCAATTTCAACTGGGATTAAAGCCTCTGAACCGTACACAAGTGAAAAAGGTGTTTCTCTTCTAGCTGTTTTTGTTGTAGTTCTATAAGCCCATAATACTCCTAGTAATTCCTCAGGCCAATTCCCTTTTGATTTTTTTAACTTTTTCAAATTGTTGATGATAATCTTATTTGTTGACTCTGCTTGAACATTTGCCACGGGATGATAAGGAGAAGATGTTATTCATTTAATTTGCCAACTTTGAAAGAATTCTGTGACTTTCGAGCCTATAAATTGTGGGCCATTATCACATACAATTTCGTTCGGAACTCCAAACCGGAATATAATGTTTCGCTAGATGAAATCCATTACCTCCATCTCTCGTACCTGTTTGAAAGATCCTGCCTCTACCCATTTTGAAAAGTAATTTGTTAACACTAATTAAAACCGTACCTTTCCTTTAGCTTGTGGTAAAGGCCCTACTATATCTATTCCCCATTTCATAAATGGCCATGGAGAAATAACCGTATGTAATAACTATGCAGGTCGATGCATATTGTTAGCATAGTGTTGGCATTTATCGCATTTGGCTACAATCTTTTGCATCTTCTTCCATTTTAGACCAGTAGTACCGTGCTCTGATTAGTGTTTTAACTAAAGATCTTCCTCCCTGAGAGATTTACGCAATGTCCTTCATGTACTTCTCTCATCACATACTCTGTTTGATTGGGTCCAAGACACCTTTCTAAAGGACCGCCGAATATCTTTCGATATAAATTGTCTCGGATTAGACAGTAACGAGCATATTTTCGTTGAAGCGCTTGAGATTCTTTCTTGTCTTCAGGTGCGATTCCAAAATACAAAAAATTAACAATCTCGTTTCTCCAATCTCAGGTTAAATTATTAAAGCTTACCTCGTGTTTATCTTGGTCAAGTGCTGAATGAAATAAATGTATTACAATAGTATTTTCTTCACTTGTTACTTATGCAACTGAAGCAAGGTTAGCTAACGCATCTGCTTCTGCATTTTCTTTCCTGGGTATTTGCATAATCTTCCATGATTGGAACTGCCTGACCAGCTCTCGTTCCTTTTCCAAGTATTATTGCATTCGTGCCTCTCTAGCAGTGTAAGTCCCTTGCATCTGATTGACTTCCAGTTGAGAGTCATTGCGTTCGTGCCTCTCTAGCAGTGTAAGTCCCCTGCATCTGATTGACTACCAGTTGAGAGTCACTTTTAATCATGATTTTCTATATGGAGAGTTCTCGTGCTAGTTCCAGACCTGCAATTACAGCTTCATACTCTGCTTCATTGTTAGTAATAGGGTAACATTTAATTGCTTGCCTTATACTTTCATCTGAAGGTGGGATTAGGACAATTTCCAAACCGTCTCCTTTAACATTTGAAGAACCATTAGTAAATAAAGTCCATGTTCCTAGATTAGCTCCAATAAAAATATGTAATTCCTTTTCTACTTCAGGAATTATTTTTGTGTTAAAATTTGCGACGAGATCTGCTAAAACTTGAGACTTTATTGATGTCCTAGGTTGATAAATAATGTCATATTCACTTAATTCTATAGTCCACTTGGCTAATCTACCTGACAATTCTTGTTTATGCAAAATATTCCTTAAAGTATATGAAGTTACTACGGAGATAGGATGACATTGAAAATACAGTCTTAATTTTCTAGCTGTCATGACCAATGCTAAAACAAGTTTCTCTAGATGAGGATATCTATTCTTAGCATATAATAAAGATTTACTGACATAATAAATAGGAGATCGTTTACCTTTGTCCTCCCTTACTAAAACTGCATTTACAGCTACTTCTGCAACTGCAAGATGTACATATAGTCTTTCTTCATCCCTTGGTTTAGACAGTAGGGAAGGATTTGATAAATATGCCTTCAAATCTTTGAAGACTTGTTGGCATTCTTCAGTCCATTCAAACTGATTTTGCTTCTTTAATGCTGAAAAGAATTTAAAGCTTTTCTCTGAAGATCTTGAAATGAATCTTTCCAAAGTTGTGATCCTACCTGTCAATCTTTGCACCTCTTTCTTGCTTGTGATTACATCAGGTATTTCTTCAATAGCTTTAATTTGTGCAGGATTTACTTCAATTCCTCTATTAGATACAAGAAATCCTAAAAACTTACCTGAAGTTACACCAAAAGCGCACTTTTCTGGGGTTCAGTTTCATGTTATATCTGTGGAGGATCTCAAAGGTAGTTGAAAGATGTTAAAAATGATCTTCCCTTTGTGTTGATCTGACCAACATATCATCAATGTACACTTCCATTGTCTTCCCCAGGTGTTCTTGGAACATCTTGGTCACTAACCTCTGATACGTGGCTCCAGCATTTTTCAAGCCAAAATGCATGACTTTGTAACAATAAGTCCCATGTTCGTAATAAATGAAGTTTTTTTTTTCGTCTAAGGAGTCCATTTTTATTTGATTATAACCAGAATATGCATCTAAAAAGCTTAATAATTTGTGACATGAGGTAGAATCAATCAATTGATCTATATGCGGTAAAAGGAATGAATCCTTCGTGCATGCTTTATTTAAGACAGTGTAATCTACACAAACTCTTCATTTACTGTTCTTTCGGTACTACCACAGTATTAGCTAACCAATTAGGATATTTTACCTCGCGTATTGAACTGATCACTTGATTTCGGAACTGACCACTTGATTTTTGAATGATCCTTGCTTCCTCTTCTTTTGTTTGACAGGTACGAATGATGGATCTTCATTTAATTTATGATTCGTCACCTCCGGGGGTATACCTGTCATATCTGAATGGGTCCATGCAAAACAATCCGCATTAGATTTTAAATATTCAATTAAATTACCTCTCTTTTCTGGGTTTAGCCTTGGTCCGATATGAATTCTTCGTTCTGGACATTGCTCGAATAATGGAACAACTTCAAGCTCCTCAATCATTGTTTAATGTTTTCATTTTCTTCTGGCTCCCAAATTACATCTGGTCTGGAATCCACGTCGGTTTGCTTTGATGCAATCTCTGTTGAAATTTTATTTACCACATCTTTTTCATTTGTACCCGTATCTTTCTAATCTGCACTCATATCTTTTTTATCTGCACTTGTATCTTTTTTATCTGCACTTGTATCTTTTTGACTTGTGTGTATCACTGAGTTGATGTTCCTTGAAGTTACTGTTGAATACCCCATTTTGAAGGGAATTTGATAACCTGATGTAACGTGGATGGAACAGTGATCATGCCCAACTACGCCTTTTAAGAAGGACTAAGCGGTCGCTGCAAATATAATCCGGTTCAAGTTCGAAGTCGAATCTCACAGGGAACTAACCTATTGACTACAACTTTTAGTGATGCTAATGACAAGCTCAGACAACTTCCGGGTGCAAGATTTTTATGAATAAACAATGAAATTTATTTAGCTAATGTAAAATGACAATAAAACTAACAATAATCAAGAATAAACTTGAATTCAATGGTAAAAGATCTAGGGTTATTGATTTCCCCAATTGTCGGATTAATTCTTAACTCTTTAGCTATAATGTTGTTGTAATACTCTATGAGGATTATGAGTTCCGGGCTACCGTAATTATCTCTTGATCAATTACGATAATTTACTAGAAGCATTCATTTGAACTACTCTTAGCTAACAATTAATGCAACTCAAAATTATCCCACCAAAGCTTTGTTATTTCTAAACCCACTTTTAAATTCAAGTAATTAATCTCTTCAATTACCCGAAAGTGATGTTGTTCAACAACAATCTAACCAACTATTCTTTCTCAAGAAACACAAAGCAACTAGACACGATTAATCAAGGGCCCTTTCAATAAACAACAATACAAAATGTAGTTGAACAATCATAGAACAAACACGGCTCGATTATATCAAAATAGAGTTAAAACTTCATCTAACAATTGGTTCCATCAACCTTAGATTAAAGGTTTAGCTACTCATACTAATACAAAACATAGCAATAATACGATTCATGATTCACAATAATGAATAAAAAGAAGAAGAAAGAAACTCTAAAGAATTGCTTGATCTCCTCTCACTTGTTCCTGCCTCCAATTATGTCTAAACCAAGCCTAATATGACTTCTGGGCGAGTTTGGAAACCTGTCTTTTGCATTTTACCTCGCTTTTATTCATCTGGGCTATCATTTGATTGGCCTTGTATGTTCATAATTGACTCCAAAACGCTTTTTATCTCCCTCCTAGCTCGAAGTGGCTCCTGCAAAGCATAAATTTCTCAATTAGATAATTTTGTTATCTTTTAGCATTTAAACATCAATAAAGTGCGGTTAAATTAGAGTATAAATAGCATCTACATTGCATAATATAGGCTACTATCAACACCCCACACTTAAACCATTGCTCTTCCTCGAGCAACAAAACCACACTATACAAGTCTAACTTCCCTAAGCAACTTCCCTACACATCCACACCTCAAGAGTAGACTCTTCCTGGCCACGCAATGTCCTTGACTGACTAATGACTCTAAGTCAGAGGTCGAGACTTACCTCTCTTTCATGAGTCAAGCGCCTACTCACCACAAAAGAGACTTATTTCATAATCAGAAATATTCACGCACACTAAGGTCTTCAAAAGAAATAAAATTCGCTCACACTCAGAAAGAACATTCCTTGTGCCATAGAAAACATACCATATGCTTGCCCGTAGTGTACTACTCTACTAATGGAGCTCATTCAGTCTAGGATCAATTAGGACTTTATTTGGATGTAATGTAGGCTACAGGTCGGGTAGGATATATTTAGATATAAGAGTGACTACACCTCCCTAAGCACTTTAAATACATATATTTTACCTTCAAGCCCATACTTATGTCAAACCACAATTCCACCTTTACATCAATATGAAATACCCCATACTTCTTTAAGCACACTTATATCAAAAGCCACCACCATCAAAGACTATTCTTTACACAATACAACTCTTCTTTTTTTTCAATTCAGGTGGCTTTTAGTATTACTTTTCAACACAGTGCACCTTTCTCCTTATTTCATCAGTTTCACTCAAAAGCCGAAACCAACCACCCCTCACTTTAACTTTTACATAGTTCATTACAATTCAAGTGTTTATGAGAGGTGACAAGGTTCAAATAGATGGATAATTCAAAAATTGGATATGACTTGTAATGTGGTTGCCAAAGAAACAGGATTACAGACTCAAAGGGGTTAACTATGGTATACAACAATTAGGTGGGTGGAATATGTATATATATGGTTCAATAAAGAAATGTCTATATCACTTCCTAGACCAAATAAGACTACCATTTCGCTTTGCAAGCACA
The DNA here is from genome assembly GCA_005239525.1 of Nicotiana knightiana. NCBI lineage: Eukaryota > Viridiplantae > Streptophyta > Magnoliopsida > Solanales > Solanaceae > Nicotiana > Nicotiana knightiana. Next base: position 15,564 of record ML405648.1, on the reverse strand, counting down.
CCGGGAAAATTCTAGGAGTTGAATGTTAGCACAGAATGTACAAAGCCTCACACACACATGGCACATGACTCAATCCATTTTAGATCATCAGACATTCCGCTCAGGGTACTTAAACCAAATCAAGAACACACATTATAAGACCTTCTCATAAGAGTCAACCAATGCGCCTAAGTGTCACACTAAAGTAATATATATTCAAGGCACCATGGAGTTAAGGGACCCTATTTCAATCTCGCCCATGAGTTCCTAACTAAAAATGAAAAAAAACTAACTATACCCGGTTCAAATAAAACCCTTGAAAAAGAACCGTGGTTTAAAGAAAAACCAAGGGGGAGTTGATACACTACTACAAAACCAAAATCTTTTTGTTTTTTTTTGTTCGACTTTAGTCCCTCAAGAAACCCGTTGAGTTGTATCCATCGTCGGGCCAAGTCGAAGTTAACTTAACAAAAGCAACGACAAAACAATTATATACATATACAAGAACATACAACATCATCCCCCACCCCACACTTAAAAAATTGGCATGTCCTCACGTCAAATAATTAAAGTAAGGTAAGGTAAGGGGACTTCCCTGGTAACTCAGTCCTGGTCGGAGACAGTGCCAGGGTCGAGGGGACATGCTCGTCCTAGCGCCCGCAACCAACCCATAATCTTCTTTTCGGACTTCGCATTTTGAGTAGCCAGAGCATCAACTCTAGTACCCAGGTCTATGATAGAAGTGCGTAGCCCTGCCATTTCCTTCTCCAAAGTTGTCAGGCGGGTACTCCGGCGGGCCTGAGATGGACCTGCCTCATCTGAGATTTGCACCTGTGGGGGTGAGGCATGCATAGCCTCCTCCTGACCATCATCATCACTCTCAGACTCATCCGAGGTGTCATCGTGAGCAGCTCTAGGTGCCACCGGTCCTTCCCGATGGTTACTTTTCTTTCCTAGAATGCGACCTCCTTTGGCACCTTTCCATCTATGTTGAGTTTCTCGGGAACTCTCGCCGCTCGGCACAATCTGGTGACCAGAGATGGAAAGTAGAATCCACACTTCTTCTCAGGTGAGCAGACGAAAATTTCCTCCTAGACGAGCGGGGCCACATCAAAATCTCGGCTATTCACAAAAAAACCAAATTGTTGTCGCCCTAGGTCCATTTACATCAGTGGTTTTGTGTGATGGCAACAAATGATTGTTGATTATGGTAAGCCAACACTTCGCCTCCCAAGTAAGGGATGATGAATTCAAGACGCTCCCAGGTGTAACCCATGCTACCTCTTTTCCCGGCACACAATTGGTTTAGATGAATAGATTCCAAGTAACGGGCTTTTGCTGGTATGTCTCATAAAAATCTTCACCCCCATCGAAAACGGGCAACCTATACACTCGTCTGATGGTATCGAGTGAAGCATCCACCCTGGTTTGGCCCACCATTACAACCTAATTCTCATGTTCTGGGAAATTGGCATAAAATTCCCTCACAAGCATCATATTGCCTTCCTCCGGCTCGTCAAAGAAGATTTTGAGTCGGCACCTCATAAATTCCCGATACATGTTTGGCATTCAATCTGGAGAGTTGCCTTGGTCAATTCTCTCTCGGCCACAGGCTTCTTTGGCGCCTTATCACTGAAACGCTCCTGAGCTTTTCTGGACACAAACCGGCGATTGTCAAATTAGCTCATGCTAGCCGCTGCCCGAGATCTAGAGGGGCCTCCCGGTCCACTGGCCAAGGATCCCGTAGCACGTCTCTTCCTAGAGGGGTTCATGATACCTGCCAAAACAAGTTCCACTATTAGTAGGGTACGAATTATGTGAACCTCGGGTGGTTACTCAGACTTCACGCGCACCATGGTCTCAATTGCATTTACAGCTCATTGAGGCAATTTAGCAAACACCTAGGGTGCATATGGCTACAAAGTAGCACAAATAACCCCATGGAGTTTCCAAACCTCCCATATCACATCTAATGGCCTCATACACCCATCTCTACCACAAACCACCTCTAATACAAAAAGTCATGGTTTTTCCTACCCATTATATACACTATCAACTAACAAGAACAAAAATTTAAGCTAAAATCAGTACAAAAATCTGAAAATAAAACTACAAAAGAAAGAAAACTAAGAAGGAAGAAAGAAATCATGTCTTACTTGAGATTCTTGAGACAATGGAGGTAGGATCGTTGTTAATGGAGAGAGGATGAGAGAAGGAGAGATTTTTTATGTTATAGGGGGGAAGGGGATTCGTGTGTTTTGAGAATTTGAGGGGGAGAGGGAGAGTTGGAGTAGAAGAGGGGGAAGAAGAAAGCGGAAAGTGGGAGGAATTAAGTGTTTGTGCGTTTTAGTGGGTGGGGGGGAGGGGGGATCAGGTTTTAGGATGAATTAGAAAAGAAAAGAAAAATAATATAAAATAAAACAAAAAATTAAAAAAAAAAAAAAAAAAAGCTTACCTGATGTCTGCCCCGTCCGCGCCCAGCTCTGTGATCGCATCCGCGGTCGCGGACGCTGGGTAGTAACACCATTGAACTCCGCACTTCGTCCGCGGTCGTGGACGCTAGGAAGAAACTATGACCACTTCCGCGCCCCGTCCGCGGTCGCGGACGCTGTTCCGAACATTTTTCTATTTTCTTCAATTTTTACCTCTTCCGGGGTTAGCTTTTGACCCCGACTCCTTTCGATGTGCCCAAATATTTCCCTGCACACTAGTAGTTTGGTTAATATCGTTCACATCAAATACAACACAAAAGAAAAAAAAAGAAAAAAAGATCAAGGGTTGCCTCTCAAGAATCACCTGAGTTAACGTCGCGGCACGACCAATTACAACAAACCATGGGTTGCCTCCCAGGAAACGCCTGATTTAACATCATGACACGATGCAGACTTTGATCATCACTCCTCATTCGCGTATTGGGGCTCTTCCAAAGTTATTACCACTCTATCATCTCTTTTTTTCCGGCAATTCCAAGGTAGTGTTTCAACCTTTGCCCATTCACCATGAACTTATTTGTCCCATCTTCTGATTCAATCTCCACATCTCCACTTAAGAACATTTTCACCACTCTGAAGGGTCCTAACCATCGGGACTTTAACTTACGTGGAAACAATCTCAATCTCGAGTTGTATAACAACACTAGATCTCCGGGTTTGAAGGTACGGTCTAAGATGTGCTTATCATGCATTAGTTTTATCCTTTTTTTGTATAGTCTAGCACTCTCGAAGGCCTGGAACCTGAATTCCTCAAGCTCATGTAACCTAGTGACTCTGTTGGTGCCTGCGGTCTCCATATCCAAATTTAACTGCCGCAATGCCCAAAGTGCTTTATGTTCGAGCTCTACCGGAAGGTGGCATGCCTTTCCAAAAACCAACTTGTATGATGACATACCAATTGGAGTTTTGAATGTTGTGCGGTAATCCCACAATGATCATCTAGCTTCTTCGCCCAATCGGTCCTTGTTGCATTCACTATTTTTGTAAGGACACTTTTAATTTCCCTATTGGACACTTCAACTTGCCCGCTTGTTTGTTGGTTGTATGGTGAGGCCACTTTGTGGCGAACTACATACTTTTCCAACAGGCGTGCGAATGTTCTATTGCAAAAATGGGTTCCACCATCACTGATTATAGATCTCGGGGTTCCAAAACGTGTGAAAATGTTTTTCTTTAGGAAAATTGTCACCCCTTTTGCATCATTGGTTGGGAGAGCCACTGCTTCAACCCACTTGGAGACATAGTCAACTACTACCAATATATATTTGTTACCATATGAGTTGACGAATGGCCCCATAAAGTCGATCCACCACATGTCAAAAACCTCCACCTCTTGAATTGTGGTCATCGGCATATCATGACGGCGAGATATGTTGCATGTCCTTTGGCATTCATCGCAACTTTTGACCCAAGCATGGCATCCTTGAATAGGGTAGGCCAATACAATCCCAATTCCAACACTTCTGTTGTTGTCCGTATTCCTCCAAAGTGTCCACCATATGGTGAAGCATGCAAGCCTGCAAAACAGAAGGTTGATCTTTCTCGGTGATACACCTCTGGATCATGTTATCAACACATATCTTAAAAAGTAGGGGTTCATCCCAATAATAAGATCGACAATCACGGAAGAACTTTTTCTTTTGAATTGAGGAGATATCATAAGGTATAATACCTCTTGCTAAGTAATTAGCAATATCAGCATACCATGGTACCCCCTCCACTGTCACAACAAGTAACTGCTCATCCGGGAATGTCTCTGTGATATCTTCAACCTACATTCTCTTTTCTGCTCCTTCCAACCTCGAGAGGCGGTCTGCCACTTGATTGTTCATCCCCTTTCTGTCACGAATTTCTAGGTCAAATTATTGTAGGAAGAGAACCCAGCGAATCAAGCGTGGCTTTGACTCATTCTTTGCTATCAAGTACCTAATTGCTGCATGGTCAGTATAAATAATAACTTTTGAGCCAATTAAGTATGACCTGAATTTGTCGAAGGCAAACACTACAGCGAGCATTTCCTTTTCCGTGAAAGTGTAGTTCAGCTATGCACCATTGAGCATCCTGCTTGCATAGTAAATCGAATGCATCATCTTATCCTTGCGCTGCCCCAAGACTGCTCCTATATCATAATCACTGGCGTCGCACATGAGCTCGAATGGTTGCTCTCAGTTGGGTGCAACAATGATGGGTGTAGTCACCAATATCTTCTTTAGCTCCTCAAAGGCCAACCTGCAAGCATCAGAAAACACAAAGGGCTGGTCTTTTTCAAGCAGCATACATAAGGAGTTAGCAATCTTGGAAAAATCCTTAATGAACCGCCTATAGAACCCAGCATGCCCAAGGAAAATTCTCACTGCCTTTACCGATGTGGATGACGGGAGCTTCTCAATAGCATCAACCTTGGCATGGTCGACTTCAATTCCTTTTTTGGACACTCGATGCCCCAACACTATTCCTTCTTGTACCATAAAATGGCACTTCTTCCAATTCAGCACCAGATTTGTCTCTACACATCTTTTGAGCACTCTTCTTAGGTTGTGAAGACAATCTTCGAATGAATACCCTACCACGGAGAAATCATACATAAACACCGCCATAATGTCCTCAACCATGTTAGTGAAAATGGATAACATGCACAGTTGGAATGTAGTCGGTGCATTACAAAGTCCAAATGGCATTCTCCTAAAGGCAAAGATGCCATACAGACAAGTGAATGACGTTTTATCTCTATCTTCCCAGGATATTGAGATCTGGTTATACCCTGAGTATCCGTCCAAAAAATAGAAGTGGGATCGCCCAGCTAACCTGTCCAACATCTGGTCAATGAAAGGCAAGGGGAAATGGTCCTTTCGGGTGGCTGTGTTCAGTTTTCGATAGTCCATGCAAATCTGCCACACTGTGACAGTACGAGTTGAGATCAACTCCTTCTTTTCATTCTGTACAACCGTCATTCCTCATTTTTTTGGCACACATTAGACAGGACTGACCCAATTGCTATCAGAGATGGGGAAGATGATACTCGCATCCAGCCACTGGATCACTTCCTTTTTTACTACTTCCTTCATATTCGGGTTCAGCCGTCGTTGATGTTCTCTAGAAGGTTTGTGCCCCTCTTCCAGAAGAATCTTGTGCATGCAGAAGGCTGGGCTGATACCCTTTATGTCTGTCATGGTCCAACCAATGGCAGTCTTACATTCTTGCAATACCTACAATAATTTCTCTACCTGCACAACTAGCAAATCGGATGATATAATAACAGGCAAAGTAGAATTGGGACCCAAGAAAGCGTACCTGAGGTGGGATAGAAGCGGTTTCAAGTCCAGTTGTGGTGGTTCCTCTATTGATGGTTTTGCAAGTGGTGTCGCTCTCTCTTCTAAATGTAGGGGCTCGAACTGAGGCTCCCTTTTTCAGAATCATTGACCTTGGAGATCCATGACCCACTCCACCATCCCTTCACCGTCCATCCCTTCCAAGTTCGTCAAGCAGGCTCATAATAGATCCTTCACATTAAGGGTCTCATCCTCTTCTTGCAGTATCACATCCACGGCCTCCAATAGTGAGCAGTTTGCAAATTCACTGGGTATCCTCATAGAATATTGAATGTTGAATATTATTTCTTCATTGTTGAACCTCAATATAAGTTCTCCAGTCTCACAATCAATCAATGCTCTTCCAATGGCTAAGAATGTCCTTCCCAGAATGATAGGTATCTCCTCATCTACCTGGCAGTCAAGAATAACAAAGTCTGCAGTGAATACAAATTTCCCTACTTGCACAAGCACATCGTCAAGAATTCCTGTCGGTCTTTTAACCATGCGATCAGCCAGTTGCAGCAACATCGAGGTCGGCCTAGCTCTACCAATTCCCAGTTTTGTATAGATTGCCAAGGGCATCAAGTTTATGCTGGATCCCAAGTCACAATGCTTTAGCAAAAGCATAACTCCTAATAGTACATGGGATAGTGAAGCTACCTGGATCAGACACCTTTTGGGCCATAGATCTTGTCACTACCGCGTTGCAGGTCTGTGTCAGAGTTACAGTGGACAAGTCCTGGAAGTCAAATTTTCGTGACATCAGGTCCTTCATCATTTTTGCATACCCTGGCATTTCCCTCAAAGCATCCATCAGTGAAATATTCAATTGAATCTCACGAAGCATTTCTATGAATTTCCTGTATTGATCATATTTCTTTTGTTTTGCCAATCTCTGAGGGAATGGTGCAGGAGTAAATCTCTACCCACTGTTTGATGCCTTTTCTTTGTTGGAAGCTTCTGGCACAAGAGGTGCCACCTGTTTTGAGACTTTTTCACCTTCTTTTTCCTTACCCTTGTCAACCTGTGCATGTTCAACTACCACCTCAGTGAGCTCTGTTGATTCATCTTCATCTAAGGTAACTAGAGTGGCTGGCGTAGTCTCTCTTCTAGATTGAGCAACTTCTTGATCTCTGTCTAAATCTCTTCCATTCCTGAGACTCACTGCCATTAGCTGATTTGGGTTTTGCTCCTTTGGATTAATATTTGTATCTACCGGCAATGTTCCTTGGGGCGGTTGTTCAAGGCCATGGACAGTTGTCCTAGTTGAGTTTCAATGCCTTTGATTGTTGAGTCATGTGCTGCTATCTTTTCTTGCATCTTACCATTTGTTCCAATGAGTTGTTGCAGCATGCCCCTGATTTCTACCATGTTGTTGTCCTACTGTTGATGAGGTGGTTGGTATGTCAACTGTTGCTGGTGCTGCTGTTGATAGCCATGTTTCCTTTGATATGGCACAACTTGACCTTGTGGTCGTGCACCTCCAGGTTGTGGCATGTTGGGTTTGTACTGTTGGTTTGGTGCTGGCCCCCATTGCTGCCCTCCTTGCCTCTGACCCCCAAAATTATTGACGTAATTCATGTCTTCTATGACGCCCTGATTGTCATTCTCTCCACTCCATGAGCACACATAAGACTGGTTTATGTAAGGGGTGCACAATCCTCCATTTGTTTTATCAACAATGTGCACTTTCTTTGTACCCATATCATCAATCTTCTTTGTCAGTATGAGCATCTGAGTCATGAGCGTGGCTATGTTCTCTGCATGGGAATTGTTTGGGTCAAGAGCAACAGAATGCACTATTGGTGTCAGTGTCGTACCTCTAGTCATCCAGCCTGAATTCTGAGCCATATCATCGAGAAGAATCTTGCACTCTGTGAATGTCTTGCTCAAAAGTGCACCACAGCTGAAGCATCTACATTGGCTTTCAGATTGTCTACCAAACCCATGTAGAATATCTGTCCAAGCATCTGGTCTAGAATGCCATTGTGTGGACACTTCACTAGCATCCATTTGAAAATCTCCCATGTTTCCTGCAAGGTTTCAGTAGGTTTCTACTTGAATTGCAATATCTCATAAATCTCCCTTGCAGTCTTGTTGGGAGGATAAAACTTGTTTAGGAACTTCTTGACTAATTCCTCCCAAGTGGCAATGAAGTTTATTGGGATCGAATTCAGCCAAGTTTGAGCTTCTCCAGTCACCGAGAATGGGAACAGTAATAGCTTGATGCTTCTGGAGTTACATTCAGCTGTCTTTGGGTCACACATATTGATAGAAAATTTTTCATATGTTGTTGTGGATCATCAATGTACGACCCGGAGAACAGTACTTTATTCTGCAATAGATGCAGCATATTGTTGGTGATCTGGAATGTCTTCGCTTGTATCTGGGGTACAACAATGGCGGTGGCCAGGTTGCCAGCAGTTGGTTATGCCCAATTATAAAGGGCAGCTTCTGGCACAAGAGGTGCTACCTCTCCATTATTTGGGTCAACCCGATTATTTCGATTGTTTCCATCGACATCATCCACGTTATCCATTTCAATTTCGAGTTGGTGTTTTTGTTGTAATTGTTTGTTTTTCTTGTTGGCTCGCTTTAATGCCCTGAATTCTTTCTCGGGGTCTGAGCGTCCTTCGAAAAGTTCACCAGTCCTCGAAGAGCTTCTAGGCATACACCTAAGTCACAGGAGAGTTCAAACGTGAAAATTTCAATGGAAAATTTTTTAACACCGTAGAAAATTGATCTAAACTAAAAATCCTAGCAATTATTCTAAGTTGTAATAAATAACACCATTATATTCCTCAGAAACGGCGTCAAAATTTGATCACGCCCAACTACGCCTTATAAGAAGGACTAAGCGGTCGCTGTAAATATAATCCGGTTCAAGTCCGAAGTCGAATCCCACAGGGAACTAACCTATTGACTACAACTTTTAGTGATTCTAATGACAAGCTCAGACAACTTCCGAGTGCAAGATTTTTATGAATAAACAGTGAAATTTACTTAGCTAATGTAAAATGACAATAAAACTAGCAGTAATCAAGAATAAAGTTGAATTCAATGGTAAAAGCATCTAGGACTATTGATTTTCCCAATTGCCGGATTAATTCTTAACTCTTTAGCTATAATCTCGTTGTAATACTCTATGAGGATTATGAGTTCCGGGCTACCGTAATTATCTCTCGATCAATTACGATAATTTACTTGAAGCATTCTTTCGAACTACTCTTAGCTAACCAATTATGTAACTCAGAATTATTCCACCAAAGCTTTGTTATTTCTAAACCCACTTTTAAATTCAAATAATTAATCTCTTCAATTACCCGAAAGTGATGTTGTTCAACAATAATCTAACCATGTGTTCTTTCTCAAGCAACACAAAGCAAATAGACATGATTAATCAAGGGCCCTTTCAATTAACAACAATACAAAACATAGTTGAACAATCATAGAACAAACACGGATCGATTATATCAAAATAGAGTTAAAACTTCATCCAACAATTAGTTCCATCAACCCTAGATTAAAAGTTTAGCTACTCATACTAATACAAAATATAACAATAATTCGATTCATGATTCAAAATAATGAATATAAAGAAGAAGAAAGAAACTCTAAAGAATTGCTTGATCTCCTCTCACTTGCTCTTGCCTCTAATTATGTCTAAAACAAGCCTAATCTGACTTTTGGGCGAGTTTGGGCTCCTATAGGTTTAGGTTAATTGCTCAGAAATTTACACAAAAGCTCCTACAGTTTGTCATTTTTAAAAACCCGTCCGCGGTCGTGGACTCGACCTCGGACGTGCACTGCTTCACTATTTTCCTCCGCGTTCCTGCGCGCCCAGTCCGCGGTCGCGGACCTGCCTTTTGCAATTTCCTTGTTTTCCTCGCTCTTTTTCATCCGGGCTATCATTTGATTGGCCTTGTATGTTCATAATTGACTCCAACACGCTCTTTATCTCCCTCCTAGCTCAGAGTGGCTCTTGTAAAGCATAAATTTCTCAATTAGAGAATTTTGTTATCTTTTAACATTTAAACATCAATAAAGTGCGGTTAAATTAGAGTATAAATAGCGTCTACATAGCATAATATAGGCTACTATCACACATCATCCATATCGTGAATCCACGGCCTTCCCATAATCACATTATAGGCCATATATGTGTCTATTACTTGAAATTTTGTTTCTTTGATGACCCATTCTGCGTAGGTTCTTAATTCAATCTCCCCTTTTGTAATAACAGTAGAGTTATCAAATCCGGATAGGGAACGTGCTTTTGGAATTACACGGTCGCCCATCATCATCTCTTCCACGACTTCTAATAGAATAATATTCATAGAGCTACATGGATCAATCAAAACTTACATTAGTGTCATGTATAAGTAAAGATATTACCAATGCGTCATTATGGGGAATCATTAATCCATCAGCATATGTATCATCAAATGTTATGTTGTCGTCTTCCAGAGTTTGACGAGTTCACTTGCCTTGAGTTATTGCGAACTTTGTTGTTTTCCTCGTTGTTGTATAGGTTACGTCGTTGACTTCTTCTCCGCCATTTATCACATTTACTGTTTTCTTTGGAGATGGTGGTTTTGGGGGTTCTTGTCTATTCTTCATATACTTTTTCCTTTCTCGCTGAACAATTCTGTTAGATAGCCCTGCTTCAATAAATGTTCTATCTCACCTTGCAATAATCTGCAGTATGATGTTCTACAACCGTGATCATTACGGAATTCACACCAAAAATCTGGGTTTCTTCTGTTTGGATTTGATCTCATCTCTTTAGGCCATCGAACTTTATCCCCCGTGCTTCTTAGAACATCGACTAACTCGGAAGTACTCACATTAAAATTTTAGTCCCCAATCCTTGCATTTGTATTATTATCCCTGTTACATTCACCTCGATCCTTTCTGAATCTTGACGATGACGAACCTGAATCTCTATTTGAAGATTTGTGATCAACGCGCGTTTTTTCGAATTTGGAACGAGTTTCTCGCCCCGAAGGTCCAATGTAGGGTTCGTACCTACTCTTTCCGGACCTCTTCTCAGATTTTGCACGCCTCGAACTTGTTTTTTCTTCGACCCTTGACTGAGCTACGATATCCTCTTCAATCCTCAATTTGGTATTGTACCTGTTATAGACATCATTCCATGTCATGGCAGGGAATTCTCGTAAGCTCTCTTTGAGTCTCCTTGTAGCTTCTGAACTTTTCTCGTTTAAATTGCTTACAAATGCCATGGATGCCCAATTGTTAGGTACTCTTGGTAGCAGCATTCTTTCTCGTTGGAATCTGTCTACAAATTCTCGAAGCAACTCTGTATCTCTTTGCTTTACTTTAAATATGTCTTTCATTCTCTTCTCTACTTTTTGTGCACTCGAATGTGCTTTTATAAACAAATCTGCAAGCTCAGCAAAAGAGTCACTAGAATTTTCAGGTAAGAGAGAGTACCATGTCAGCGCTCCTTTGGTAAGAGTTTCCCCAAACTTTTTGACCAGCACAGATTCGATCTCCTGCTTCGTTAAATCGTTGACTTTTACTCCCGTAGTGAATGCAGTACCGTGGTCGCGTGGATCAGTTGTCCCATCGTATTTCGGGATGTCAGGCATTTTGGACTTTTTGGAAATTGGTAATGGAGCTGCACTTAGTTTCCATGATTGTTGCGAATACTTATCAATATCAATTCCTTTGATGACAGGTGGTACGCCAGGTGTTTGCTCAATAAGTTAGGCTATTTGTATCCCGTAATGAATGGACCATATATGTATTCTTGATTTCACATATGGAATGTATTTTTCATTCATGTATCGAGATGTATATTGTATTGACTGCATTTTGCACGATACATCAAAACTGTATTCACTGATAGCGAACGATTATAGTTGATACAAGTTGAGTGATTGTATGCGTTGATACGCAAAATTGATACATTAAATACGAATAGTAATTAGACAAACTATAATTACGTACGATAATTAAGCTCGAAAACAAAGGGAATAAAAGGGTTATCATCTATGGGTTTAGGATTAGGCAAATTACTTCTCATCTCTTTCTGTCTAAGCTTCTAAATCTCCTTTCTAATCAGTGTATTTCTGTCTTCTCAACCATCTGTGTTATCTTTTAACTATTCTTTTACTCTTTTCATTACAATTTTCAGTTGTATGTAATTTCATTCAGTTAATCAGTATAGCCAAGTTAGTTTGGTACTTTGGTTGTTATTTGGTTTGTTTCATTTTTAGTCCTTCCGGGAATTCTCTATGCAATTTCTGACCATTTAAACTTGTTTCCAATTTGCTTTTTTGCCTCCACTAACACCAACTCTTCTACTTCACTCCATGTATCTTTCTGGAAAAATAAAAAGATAGATAAAAGACATCAAAATGAATAAATTAATTAATTAAATGGGAACAAAGATGATGTTCGTGAACTACAAGAAATTTATCTAATTAATTTCTTTTCTCAATGAGATGGAATCCCTTTTATAGCGAATTTTGATGCTTTGTTGAAGAAAAGTTTAATCACGTAAAAATTAAGGATAAAAATATATATCGGTCAAGCAGCTGTAATTAGAAGAATGAAATTAATTCAGAAAAACAGACCCTAAAATACTTTTTGAAGGAAGTACGTACTTGAGTATATATTAAGAAAAGGAAATTAACAGAATGAAAATAATAGGAAAGAAAACCTTGATATCTGGACTGGACGTAGATTGAAGATTTTCCATAAAAAAAAGTCTAAGTAAAAAGAGGAAAAAAGGATTTTCAGCCCAAAAAAAATATTTTTTGCTTTGAATAAAAGGAAAGTACTCTTTGAGTTTTCTTTTTGGTTTGCAAGATAATATATGTTCATAACCATAGTTGGATAAAAGAGCTTATATAATACTATATAGATGGGACGAATGTCAGCCGTTTATCTTTGAACTCATCCAAACGTAAGGTTGACAAATGAGGTGGCTGTAACTCCTGAGATTCTTCATTCCTCTTAGTAATAACAACAGTATAATTAAGAGAGGTGGAGAGGTTAGTGCTGCCGTTACAGCATTTTTATTGTTAATCATTTATATAAAAAGCTTAGCCATAGCTAATTCATTTGAACTTTTTAAATAATAGTGCGTGATGAATTCTAAAAATACCTCTGTTGGACTTTAAGCATTGGGCTTAAAAGTCTAAGAGCGTGAATTGGGAAATGGTGGGAAATAAAATGGAGGAAAATGAAAATTTGAATCAAGTGAGCTTTTGTCATGAACTTTGTACCACATTGGTGAAAGACAACTACACTTGTGTGTATAAATATAGGATCACTTCTTAGAGCTCTTAAAAGGAGTTGAAGAGGATGTATCCTCGCGCCGTCGTCGTCGCTCGCTCGGCTCGGCTTCGGCTTCGGCTTCGGCTTCGGCTTCGGATTTGTCAAATGATCGATAAGATTATTTTTGGACAAAGTTTATTTAATTAATTATTTAATAATTAAATTAAATATTAGTTAGTTCATTAACGGAATTAACTGAAATCCAAAAACGCTGCCTTTGCTTGTTTTCCTTCCTGAACAGACACTTTATTTTCCTGAACAGACATCACACCTCTTCCAATAGTTGCCTATAGTTGCCTATAAATTCTGAGGCATGGCTTAATTTCCAGACACTGAAAAACGAATTCCCATTTCTGAATACTGCATTCTACTTCGCAGTCTCTCTCTCTCTCAACTTCGTAAGTGTGATCTTGCTCCGTTCTTTGAGTTTGTTGGTATCCTGCAGTTGGTATTGCCACTGTTGCAGGAAGGTCATTCCGTTTTATCCTGGGAGGATTTAATCCATTACCTTGGCAACTTGTGAGGGGGTTAAAATTCCTTAAGGACACACAAGAAAATTGTGGACTCGGAATATTATTTATCGTTTATATATATTTTCTGTTTCTTCTAACAGTTCTTCTGATTTTCTGAGTTTTAACACAGAAGCGATAACAAGCTTAAGGAATTTTATTATTAACGTTTCTGTGGTGAAATTTATATTGAACTGTTTTATATATATCTGGTTTGGAGACTAAAGCCTTATGCTTTCTACTCCAATAATTGTTCTGTCTAGTTTAAAGTATATCAAAACTTTACCGGACTAATAAACGTACGGGTTTGAAGTATATAAAAACTTCACCATTGTTACGTGTTGTATGTTTGGTTTGGTATTCAGTTTGAAGATATCAAAACTTCACTGATTTAACAAAGTTCTGTTTGTTTCCAACTTAACAGAAACATGACGAATGAAAACCAAACTAATGGAAGTACTGCTGGAACGGGTGTTTCGTCGAGTGCTGCTGCTTCGTCAAGACTAGCACATACAATGGCACCGGCAGAAAAACCCGGGAAATTTTCTGGTACAGACTTCAAGCGTTGGCAGATGAAGATGTTTTTCTATCTAACTACGCTAAGCCTGCAACGATACATCAAGGAGGATGTTCCAGTCATTGGAGAAGATACTCCTGAGGCTGAACGATTTGTGGTTATTGAAGCATGGAAACACTCTGATTTCTTATGCAGAAATTACATTTTAAGTTGCTTGGAGGATGGCTTGTATAATGTCTATAGTGTCATGGAAACTTCAAAAGAGTTATGGAACGCTCTTGAGAAAAAGTACAAGACCGAGGATGCTGGACTTAAGAAGTTCGTTGCTGCAAAATTTTTGGAGTTTAAAATGATTGACACCAGGTCGGTCATCACTCAAGTCCAAGAATTACAAGTCATCGTGCATGACCTCCTTGCGGAAGGTATGACCCGAGTCAATAATTTTATTAATAATATTGATAGTGTTATTAATTATAAATTTGTTGCTGAAGGTATGGTCATAAATGAGGCGTTTCAAGTTGCTGCCTTCATTGAAAAGTTACCTCCTTTATGGAAGGACTTTAAGAACTACTTGAAGCACAAGCGCAAAGAGATGGCACTTGAGGATCTAATTGTTCGTCTAAGGATAGAAGAAGACAACAAAAATGCTGAAAAGAAGTCACGTGGCTACTCGGCAATAATGGGAGCTAATATTGTTGAGGAAGCACCGGGAAATAAAAAGAAGAGAAAGCAGGCATCTGGACCAAAGAATTACCCGAACAAGAAAAAGTTCAAAGGTAGTTGTCACAACTGTGGAAAGCCCGGACATAAGGCCATAGATTGTCGCGCTCCAAAGAAAGAGTTACAAAAGAAGAAGAATCAAGCAAATGTGGTTGAAGTGGAGGACTTGTGTGCCATGTTGTCTGAATGCAACTTGGTAGGAAATCCAAGAGAGTGGTGGATTGATTCTGGTGCCACCCGCCATATTTGTGCAAACAAGGATTTATTCTCTTCTTATGCTCCTGCAGGACCCGAACAAACTCTTTTCATGGGAAATTCATCTACGGCCAAAATCGAGGGAATTGGCAAGATTGCATTGAAGATGACATCCGGAAAAATTGTGACTTTAAATCAAGTTCTCCATGTTCCAGAAATTCGCAAGAATTTAGTATCTACAGCACTTCTTGTCAAAAATGGATTTAAGTGTGTATTTGTTTCCAATAGTGTTGTTTTAAGTAAGAATGATATGTATGTAGGCAAAGGTTACCTGAATGAGGGCCTTTTTAAGCTAAATGTAATAGCTATTCCTATCAATAAAGTTGAAGCTTCTTCTTACTTAGTTGATTCAAACACTTTATGGCATGCACGTTTAGGCCACGTCAACTTCAAAACATTACGGAAAATGAGTAATTTGGAAGTATTGCCAAAATTTGATTGCATTAACTCAAAATGTCAAATCTGTGTGGAAT
>ML405646.1:9680-36360 GCA_005239525.1 Nicotiana knightiana | reverse complement strand
GGGGGGGGGACCCGTTTTTCATTTTGTATTTCAGAATTAGCGACCAACGTTTGTCGGTAATTTTGTCGGTACATTACGTTTTGACCGTTTGACCAAATACCGACCAACTTTGATCGTTTTTTTTTTAAAAAAAACTAAATTGTTTTTTTTGAATATTATAAGCTTTAAAAAAATTATTATAAACTATAAAAAATTTATTATTAACTATAAATATTTATTTTATTTAACTATAATTATTATAAATAATTATAAACTATAAGCATAATCTTTACAAAAAATTATATTAACTAGGTAATTACTTTTAATAGATTATAATAGCATCTACGTAAAGGAAATTTTTACGTTATACTTAAGTATATGAGTAATTTCATACACACACATACACTATTGTAGTTCATGATCAATCTTATACATTACTACGTACGAATAATTAATCAATTGATAAACCAATATAATATTATTCTATTGTAGGTCGAGATGTTTTGTTTTTTATATTAATCGATATAGGTAAAAACGCCTTTATTCTGCCCAAATACACTTTGACCGTGTCTTTTCATCTTCTCAATCAGGTTGAGACATCCGTAGCTAATTAACCCATGGGTGTGATTTGCCGTGCCTCTTTGCCTCAAACCTCTTCATAGAATCCCGTCCAGCTATTGTGTCTTCATTGCTCCACGTAGACTACTGAGTCATCAAGATTTATTACACGTGTGAAGCATTTTTTTACCAATACAATAGTATATGTTAGTGCTACATATACTATATTAACCACATATATACACACACTAACATATACTATTGTATTGGTACATATATAGCATGTTATAGTATATGTTAATGTATTCATTATTTTTATTAACTACATATATAGCATGTTATAGTTAATGTTAAGGTATTCATTATTTGTATTATAACATAGTGGATTACATTCATTCATCACTAATAATGTATGACATAGATTAATCGATATAAGTTGAAGTTTTGTTTTTACTATTAATTGATATAGGTCAGATGTTTTATTTTTAATATTAAACGATGCATTTGAGTTGGTGATAAGTCGATGAATCAATTTACACACACATATATTTGATGATAAATTATATATACTAATTAGGATCTTCACAAGTCTATCAATCCCTAAAAGAACCCTACCCTTTTGACCTATATATATATATATAAATCACGCTTCGTTGTACTACTTTAACTACAAATATAGCATGTTAGACTATATGTTAGTGTATTCATCCCTTGTATTATAAAAGTGTTAACGGATTACATTTATATTATTTAGATAGTAAATATAAAAGTGATTTTTAATTTTTACCAATGTTTACCTAATAACCGACCAACTTTGGTCAGTTATATTCCATAAATTAAAAAATAGCGACCAACGTTGGTCGCTAAATGCTTTCCCTGTATTAACCGACCAACTTTGGTCGGATTTTAAATAATATTTATTTATATTTTATAAAATAATTTAAATAATAATATAATTATTAAAACTTTATAACTAGGTCCCACATTACTGTAACGACCCGGTCGGTCGTTCCGTAGAATTTTCACAGTGATTCCTATTTCTTCCTTGTTATGCATTGTTTAAGTCGTTTATGATGTGTTGGAGTTGGGTGGTTCGGGTTCGGAGTGGTTGTACTGAGGATTGAGACACTTAGTCTCTTAAAGTAGCCTTATAGTTGGAATAGTCAATTGGGAGGTGACATTTTTGTAAACGACCTCAGAATACCAATTTTATGGCTCAGATAGCTTTATTAGGTGATTTGGGACTTAGGAGTGTGTTCGGAATGTAGTTTTGAGGTCAGATGTAGAATTAGGCTTGCATTCGCAAAAGTTAGTTATTAGCGATTTCCGGTCGACAGTTGAAAATAGGCTGTCGGGGTCCGAATGGAATTCCAGAGGCTGGACCAGGTTTGTAATGTCATTTTGGCAGGTTTGTAATGTCATTTTGGATATGTGTGCAAATTTTCAGGTCAATCATATGTGTTTTGGTTGGTTTCGGCACCCTTGGTGAAATTTAGAAATTTCAAAGTTCATACGCATGAATTTGATGTGATTTTTGGTGTTTTTGCGTTGTTTTGGTGTTTCAAGGGCTCGAATAAGTTTGAATAAGGTTATGGGACTTGTTGGTATTTTTGGTTGGGGTCCCGAGGGGGATCGGGATGATTTCGGATAGCCATCGGAGGATTTCGAGTTGGAAAATAGCAGTTGATGCTGCTGGTACTAGTGTGACCGCACTTGCGGATAGGGGACCACAGGTGCGGCCCGCAGAAGCGGACAAGGCTCTGCAGATGCGGAAATTGGCGGGATCAGTGAAGGTCGCAGATGCAGATGTGGGGCCGCACATGCGGTGTCGCAGGTGCGGAAATGGAGTCGCAGGTGTGGAAAATTAGCTTTAAGTGTTTTCTCGCAGGTGCACACCTGGGACTGCAGGTGCGTGTCCGCAGGTGCGTGTCCGCAGGTGCGAGATTTAGGCCGCAGGTGCGGAAATCCCTAGGTAGACCATATAAAAAGGGTCCTTAGCGAATTTTGTCTTTCTTTCACCATTTTCATACGGGTTTGAAGCTTTTGAAAGGTTTTTGAAGAGGGAAATCGATAGTTCTTCATTGAGGTAAGGATTTTGGATTTAAAACTCGTTTATATATGATTAAAGAGCCGATTAGTGGTGAAAATTGCGGAAAATCAGTGCTAAAAATGGGTACGTAGGGCTTGTGACTAAGAAACCATAAAATGGGAATTTGAAGGGTCATTTGGACTTTTATTTCAGTGTTCTTGGTATGTATAGACTCCTGGGAGGATGAGGATTCTTGTGGTGTAAATTTTATAGAGTTCCAAGATATGGGCTCGGGGGACGGGTTTGACCAATTTCGGGATTTTTGAGTAATTTTGATAATTTTCGAATATGTTCCATTCCTTGGCATATAACAATGATATCAATCTGATTTTTGGTAGATTTTGAGCACTCAAAGGTCAAATCTAGAGGAAAAGGCATTGTGGACTAGTATTTTTAGCCGATTTTGAGGTAAGTAACGGTTGTAACTTTAGACGTGAGGGTATGAAACCCCGGTATTACACATTGTTTTAATAAATGATGTGACGCACATGCTAGGTGACAAGCGTGTAGGCGTGCACCGATAGGGATCATGACTTGGTCCTCCCCGTAGCGACTAGTAAGCCGTATAATTGATTTGAAATCATGAAATAACCTGTATTTTATAGATTTATAATTATCTATGGGTTGCTGTCTTCTTTCTGGTATTTGGGTGCACATGGTGTTTCCTTTGGTAGCATCAATATTCAAGAGTAAAGCATTTCTCCTCCAGGAAGGCATAGATCCATGGCATGATTTTGGACCCGCCACGACATTTGGTGATGAAGAGTGGCTTGGATAGAATCTTTGGCTTGTGGGGCACCTTGAATTTGGACTGGGATTTTTAGTGCTTCGGTTAAGTATGGATCAAAAA
The DNA here is from genome assembly GCA_005239525.1 of Nicotiana knightiana. Classification (NCBI taxonomy): domain Eukaryota; kingdom Viridiplantae; phylum Streptophyta; class Magnoliopsida; order Solanales; family Solanaceae; genus Nicotiana; species Nicotiana knightiana. The sequence goes on along the minus strand of ML405646.1, from coordinate 32,884 downwards.
GGGACATGTTGACATTTGGAAAGATAGTTATGAAGACAGTCTCTGCATTTAAGGTAACTTGCGCAGTACCCAAATTTGCATGTTGGTACTCCAAGTATCTTGTATCTAGAAGAGAAAGTCGGGCAACAACAGGTTGAACTTTTCTTCCATGATAAGTGAGAGAAATTCGGATAGCACCAAAATGGATATGGGTGAAACCACGATATCTCCATTGTCTAGGAAAATCATATGGAATTTGGAGGGTAATAAAATGTTCCTCTCGAGTAGCAAGAATAGGTTGCTGGTCAAGTTTTGAGGCAGCAGTATATTCTTTGACTCCTTTTGGTTTGTGTTGGACTAAGGAACGGATTTGGGTCCATGGTGCAAATGACTTCTTGGAAAATACTGAGTAAGGGTTTATTAAGGGCACTTCAGTGGAAGATACTTTATGTTCATCGGGTAAGATATCAACTGCATAGAGATAATCATATTTTTTGGACAAGGTTTTATATAGAGTAGGAGACATATTCATTGGGCCTTGTGCCGATCTGTTTAGACCCTCAGGGGTATTTTTACATTATTCTAACACATTTAGTAAATAATTTGTGAACTCACTCAGGCTTACTACTTGTCGCTATATTCATTGTTATTACATTGTTGGGAGTACGGTGAGTTATTTTGGGCTGAGCCCCATTTTCACGACACAAAATCCCACCTTCAGGCCGTGATGGTGCCTAACGTTGCACCCGCTAGGAAAACCAACGTGTTAACTGAATTGTTTTATTAACAAGTGAAAGTAATAAACACTGACTAGATAATTGAGATAAAATGTGGAAGCTTAACAAAATCTAAATAACGAAGAAATCCCTTTAAGTACAAACTAGAAATAGAGTCACAACCTCACGAACCAGTCTAAGATTTAGCTAAAGACAACAATTTGAAATAAAATGATATATCTGACTGGAAACACATAGATGAAAGAATGAAAGATAGACAGTGAAGCCAAGATCCATGAACGCCTGCGGAACTACCTCGGTGTCGTCTGAAATGGACTGAAGGATACACCCCCTAAAGATGTCCACTGGGTCCGACTGCGTAATCTGCACAACATAAAGAAGTGCAGGTGTAACATTAGTACAACCGACCCCATGTACTGAGTAAGTGTCGAGCCTAACCTCGGCGAAGTAGTGACGAGGCTAGGACAGGACAACAAATATTACCTGTGTAGTTCAATAATATAGCAGGAAATAAACAAGAAATACAGCTACGGGGAAGAACAAGTTGGGGATAAAAGGGGAAACAATTGCTAAATCAATAGAATCAAGTACTAACTGGAATGTAAAACTAAAACAGGAACTAACAACTCGAAACAAGTAAAATAGACAGGAGAAGGCACGACATGACCCCTCGTGCAAAAATAATAAAGTCACTCAGCACGGAATGTCCCCTCGTGCATAACCTCACAATCACTCGGCACGGAATGTCCCCTCGTGCATAAGTAATAATCACTCGGCATGGAATGTCAACTCGTGCATAATGAATATAAAAGCAACAATTGATATGAAAGTTTAACAATACGACATTTCAAATGTACAGAAATAATCACCAAAATTCTATTATCCCGGCAAAGGACTCAACTATAAACAATCTCACTCAGAAGTATAATGTCAATAGTAAAACCCTCGACTGAACCCATAATCGATAACTTTCTACGTCATGAAATAACCTCAAGGTACCACTTCCAAGGATCCCACTAATTCACAGAACAGAGAATATCAAAGAACATTAAATAACTCATTAAAATTCGACTCACGGGCATGCTTGACCACAACATATAGGTACCCGTCACCTCACATATACGTTGTACATGAAATACACATAGCAAATAAAACTCTATACCTTTTCGCTCAAGTTAGGTTAGGCCAAACACCTACCTCGGCTCCAAAAATGCAAGTCAAGCCTCTAGCACTGCTTTCCCTATCAAATCCAACTCCGAAACGATGGTATCTACACATAATCGACTCAACAATATCAATAATAATTCAATAATTCAATCCCAATGCCTAATTATGCGTTTCCCATCATTCTTCCAAAAATACTAAAATTCCACCCCGAGCCCGCTTGATCCAAACCCGAGGTTCAGACCAAGACCCGATCACCCATTCTCCCACGAGCCTGAATGTACAATTTGTTTTGAAATCCGACCCTAAACGAGGTTGAATTCCAAAAAATTCCAAAAGCCCTAACTCTACCCAAAACCACAATTTCTACCTTTGATTTCATGATTTTAGACCTAGAATCTAGTAAATGTTGACGAAAATGGAAGAAAATAAGTTAAAGATCAGTTACCTAAGAGATTATGGTGAGTAAATGCTTCAAAATTTCACTAATAACTTTTGAGAAGAAGGGGTTTATGAAAAAATAGTGGAATCTCGTGTAAGTGTTCTGTTTTGGGGTCATTTAAATCACTGGGAAAAAATGACCTACGCGATCACGAAGAAATGAGTGCGATCGCGGAGAGTACAGGACAATAACCCTCACGATCGCGACCAAATTAACGCGTTCGCGTAGAGTAATATGCTACCCATCCCCCAAATCCCTTTAACGTTATGCGATCGCGTGAGGCCCCTCGCGGTCGTGTAGAGCACTACCCCCAGGCTCTGCGTTCGCGCCCTAGGCCCTGCGTTCGCGTAGGGTAATTTGCCAACCCCCGCCATATGAACTTCATGATCGCGTGAATTACACCGTGACCGTGGAGGGTAAATCACATAACACCAGATTTTTCTAAGCCTAAATCACCCCGACGCCTACCCGAAACTTACCCGAGCCCTCGGGGCTCAAAACCAAATATACACACGACTTCATAATCATCCTAAGGACTTATTCAAGTAATAAAACCACCTAAATAACTTCAAAAACAATGAATTAAACTCCAAAAGCTATAGAATTTTCTCAAACTTCATAAACCTCTAAATTTTCCAATTTTTATCTGAAACACATCAAACCAAGTCCGTTTCTTACAAAATTTTACAGATAACTCACGTAACACATATTGAGCCTGTTCTGGGCGCCGGAACCATAATACGGGCCTGGTAACACAGATTTCACATCAAAGTTCATTTTCAGAAGTCTTTATTATTTGCAGAAAACAATTTTCTTTAAAAATTCATTTCTCGGACTTGGGACCTCGAAATTCGATTCGGGCATACGTCCAGGTCCCATATTTTCATACGGACCCTCCGGAATCGTCAAATCACGGGTTCGGGTCCTTTTACAGAAAATGTTGACCAAAGTCAACTTTATTTAAATAATTATTATAAGAACATCATTTTATCAATTTTCCATATAACGGCTTCCCGACTACACGCCTGGGTTGCGCACGTATATCTAGGTGAGATAAAAGGAGGATTTTATGGCCTCGGAACATAGATTTAGCTACAATTACATGGGATGACCTTTTGGATCATCACAATCTCCACCTCTAAAACAAACGTCCGTTCTCGAATGGATATAGAAGAATACCTGAAGAGGGGAAAAGATAGGGATACCGGCTCCGCATATCGGACTCGGACTCCCAGGTAGTTGTCTCAACAGGCTGACCTCTCCACTAAACACGAACAAAAGGATAGCTGTTCGATCTTAATGGCCGCACCTGCCGATCTAAAATGGCTATTGGCTCCTCCTCATAAGATAAATCATTGTCCAACTGGACACACTTGAAAAGTACACGAGATGGATCCGCAATATACCTCCGGAGCATAGACACGTGAAATACCGGATGCACAGCTGACAAACTAGGTGGCAAGGCAAGTCTGTAGGCCACCTCTCCTACCTTATCCAGAATCTCAAATGAACCAGGTCTCAACTTGCCCTTATTTCCGAATTTCATCACGCCCTTCATGGGCGACACCCGAAGAAATACCCGGTCTCCTATCATAAATGCCAAATCTCGAACTCTACGATCCGCATAACTCTTCTGCCTAGACTGAGCTATACGAAGTCTATCTTGAATGATCTTCACCTTGTCCAAGGCATCCTGGATTAACTCATAATCAAAAATTCTAGCCTCTCCTGGCTCAAACCATCTGACTGGAGACCGAGACCGCCTACCATACAATGCCTCATACGGAGCCATCTGAATGCTGGACTGATAGCTGTTGTTGTAGGCAAACTCAGCTAAAGAAAAGAACTGGTCCTATGAACTACCAAAGTCAATTACACAAGCTCGCAACATATCCTCCAAAATCTGAATAGTACGCTCGGACTGTCCGTCCGTTTGAGGATGAAATGTTGTGCTCAAATCAATCTGCGTGCCCAACTCTCGCTGAAATACTCTCCAGAAATAGGAGGTAAACTGAGTATGTCGGTCTGATATAATGGATATGGGCACACCATGCAGTCTAACAATCTCTCGCATATAGATCTTTGCTAATTTCTCTACTGAACACGAAACTGATACTGTGATGAAGTGCGCTGACTTGTTCAGTCTATCCACAACGACCCATACTGCATCAAACATCCTCTAAGTTCGTAGGAGTCGAACTACAAAGTCCATGGTGATACGCTCCCACTTCCACTCAGGAAGCTGAATTTGCTGCATCAACCCACCGGGTCTCTGGTGCGCGTACTTAACCTGCTGACAGTTCAAGCACCGAACTACATATGCTACAATATCCTTCTTCATCCTCCGCCACCAATAATGCTGTCGTAAGTCCTGATACATCTTTGTGGCACTCGGATGAATAGAATACCGGGAACTATGGGCCTCATGTAGTATCAACTTTTGAATACCATCAACATCAGGTACACAAATTCGACCCTACATTCTCAAAACTCCCTCATCATCCACCGTAACCTGCTTGGAACCTCCGTGTTGAACCGTATCTCTAAGAACACATAGATGGCGATCATCATACTGCTTGGTCCAAATAAGATAATACAATGAAGAACGGGCCACGGTATGGGCCAACACACTGCCAGTCTCAGGAACCTCCAATCTCATAAATCGGTGGGCCAAGGCCTGAACATCCAACGCAAGTGGTCGCTCTCCTACTGATAAATAAGCAAGACTACCCATATTGCCTGACTTCCGGCTCAAAGCATCGGCCACCACATTGGCCTTCCCCGGATGATAAAAAATGGTAATATCATAATAATTCAGCAACTCTAACCATCTCCTCTGCCTCATGTTCAACTCCTTCTATTTGAACAGATACTGCAAGCTCTTATGATCCGTGAACACTTCACATGGCACACCATACAAATAATGCCTCCAAATCTGCAATGCATGCACAATCGCTGCTAACTCCAAGTCATGAGCTGGATAGATCTTCTCATGAACCTTCAACTGACGAGAAATATAGGCTATAACCTTTCCATCTCGCATCAACACTGCACCAAGTCCCACCCGTGAAGTATCACAATACACGGTATATGGCCCTAAACCTATGGGCAAAACTAACACTGGTGTCGTGGTCAAGGCTTCCTTGAGCTTCTGAAAGCTCGCCTCACACTCCTCCGACCTCCCGAACTGGGCACCCTTCTGAGTCAATATGATCATCGGGGCTGCAATGGATGAAAAGCCCTCCACAAACCGGCGATAATAACCTGCTAAGCCCAAGAAACTCCAGATCTCTGTAGCTTAGGTGGGTCTAGGCCAATCTCTGACTGCTGAAATCTTTTTGGGATTCACCTGAATACCCTCTGACGATACCACATGGCTTAGAAATGCAACTGAACTCAACCAGAACTCATACTTGGAAAATTTGGCATACAACTTACCATCCCTCAAAGTTTGGAGGACGACTCGAAAGTGTTGCTCATGCTCCTCACGGCTATGGGAGTAAATGAATATATCATCAATGAAAACAATCACAAATGAGTCCAAGTATGGCCTGAACACTCGGTTCATCAACTCCATAAAAGTAGCGGGGGCATTATCAACCTAAAAGACATCACAAAAAACTCATAGTACCCATAACGAGTGCGAAAGGCTGTCTTAGGGACAACAGAAGCCCTAATCCTCAGCTGATGGTAACAAGATCTCAAGTCTATCTTGGAGAACACTGTAGCACCCTAAAGATGGTCAAATAGATCATCAATCCACGGAAAAGGATACTTATTCTTGATAGTAACCTTATTCAACTGGCGGTAGTCAAAACACATCCTCATCGAGCCATATTTCTTCTTGACAAACAACACTGGAGCACCACAATGAGAAACACTAGGCCTAATGAAGCTTTTATCCAACAAATCCTACAACTGCTCTTTCAATTCCTTCGACTCTGGCGGGGCCATACGATACGACGGAGTAGAAATAGGCTGAGTGACCTAAGGTACCTCAATACAAAAATCAATATCCCTGTGGGGTGGCATACCCGGCAGGTCAGCAAGGAATACCTCCGGATAATCACGAACCACGGCCACAGACTCCAGGGAAGGAACCTCGGCGCTAGAATCACGAATATAGGCTAGATAGGCCAAACAACCCTTCTCGACCATGCGTCGCGCCTTCATATAAGAAATAAATATACCAGAAGAATGACTAGGAGTCCCTCTCCACTCCAAACGAGGTGCCCCTAGCAAGGCCAAGGTCACTATCTTGGCATGACAATCCAGAATAGCATAATAGGGGGATAAAAAATCCATCCCCAATATAACATCAAAGTCAACCATATCAAGAAGCAAAAGATCAACCTCAGTCTCCAGACCACCAATAACTACTTAGCAAGCACGGTAGACTCGATCTACAACTATAGAATCACCCATCAGTGTAGACACATGCACACCAGTACTTAAGGAATCACGGGGAATACTCAAATAAGGGGCAAAATATGAAGACACATAGGAGAATGTAGAACCCGAATAAAATAACACCAAAGCCTCTCGGCTGCAAACTGAAATCGTACCTGTAATAACTGCATCAGAAGCCTCAGCATGAGGCCTGGCAGGAAAAGCATAGAACCGAGGTTGAGTCCCTCCAACCTGAACATCACTAGGTTGATCTACTGCGGCCTGACCTCTACCTCTCATGGGTGTCCTCCACCTCTATGAGTCTGGCCTCCACCTCTGGCACCACGACCACCACTCCTACCTGGCTAAGGGGGTAGGGGTGCGCCTGATGCGGGAACCATGGCAGGGGAACTCTAATACTGAGACCCACCAAAACCTCATGGGCAAACCCTGGAAATATGCCCCATACCACCGCAAGAATAACAAGGCCTCTGTTGTTGTGGCTGCTGACTCTAGAACTTTCCCTGTCGACCCTGATAACCACCCTGGAGCTCTGAAGCGGCGGTGCACTGATAGGTGCTGGTGGTGCACTAATAGGAGCTGACGGTGCAGTGTGAGCTACCTGAAGGGCCGACATATAGGGTCTAGGAGGATGTCCTTTGCTGAAAGAAACCCTGCCCCCAAATGAGGCTCCACTAAATCGACCGAAGTGACGGGGCCTCTTGTCAGCCCCATGACCACCACCCTGTGATAAAATCATCTCAATCCTCTGGCCACATTAGCTGCATCCTGAAATGAAATATCAGTACCTGACTCCTTGGCCATATGAAGCCTGATAGGCTGAGCTAAACCCTCAATAAACCTCCTCACTCTCTCACGATCAGTGGGGAGCATCATAATAGCATGCCGAGCTAGAGTGATGAACCTGGTCTCGTACTGAGTGACATACATAGATCCCTACTGGAGGCGCTCAATTTGGCTCCGAAGATCCTCCCTCTGATTAACTGGAAGGAACTTTCCCAAGAATAACTCGGAGAATTGAGCCCAAGTCAATGGTGCAGACCCAGCTAGCCTGGTCAAGCAATAGTCTCTCAACCAAGTCTTGGCAGAACCCGAAAGACGAAAAGTAGCAAAATCAACTCCATTGGACTTTACTATGCCCATGTTCCGAAGAACCTTATGACAACTTTCCAAATAATCCTGGGGATCCTCTGATGGTGCACCAATAAATGTAGTAGTGATAAATTGGTGAATCTATCCAATCTTCATAAAGCATCTCCTGACATAGTTGCTCCCTCAACTGCCGGTGCCACAATGCCCGACTGAGCTACTCTGGCCGTCTGAGGTGCCGGAGTCTGAAATTGAGGATTTAGCTACTCTGGTGTGCGAGTAGCAGGAGTCTGGGTCCCTCCCCCAGCCTGAGAAATGGATGGTGCATTAGGAAGAAGACCGGCCTGAGCCACACTCTCCATGAGTCCCACTAAGCGGAATATAGCGTCATGAAGCACCGGGGTGGCAATGAACCCCTTTAGGACCTCCGCTAGTCCAACTGGGACTGTCTGAGTAGGAACCTCATCGGCAAAGTCTATCTATGGGTCCTCTACTGGGGCTGCTGCTCTGGGCTGAGCCCTGCCTTGGCCTCTTGTACAACCTCGGCCCTTCGTAGGAGCTGCAACAGAAGGATCGGACTGCTGATCAGTAAATGAGGAAGCACGCGTTCTCGCCCTCTGCGAGAAAATAGAATCGAAACTATATTATAAATTAAAATTCAAATCGCACGACATAAAGAAGAAAAGTGGAGTTATTCCTAACTTTGCAGCCTCTAAGGGATAAGTACAGACGTCTACGTACCGATCCCTCCGACTTTACCAAGTTTGTCCGTGAGTTGTGAGACCTAAGAAACCTAGTGCTCTGATACCAACTTGTCACGACCCGAAATCCCACCTTCAGGCCGTGATGGCGCCTAACATTGCACCCCCTAGGAAAGCCAACGTGTTAACTGAATTGATTTAGTAACAAGTGAAAGTAATAAAAACTGACTAGATAATTGAGATAAAATGCGGAAGCTTAGAAATTCTAAATAACAATAGCCAATAACGAAGAAATCCCTTTAAGTACAAACCAAAAATGGAGTCACAACCTCACGAATAAGTCTAAGGTTTAGCTAAAGACAACCGTTTGAAATAAAATGATATATCTGTCTGAAAACACATAGATGACATAATGAAAGATAGATAGTGACGCCGAGATCCACGAACGCCTGCGGAACTACCTCGGTGTCGTCTGAAATGTACTGAAGGATACTCCCCCTAACGATGTCCATTAGGTCCGGCTGCGTAATCTGCACAACATAAAGAAGTGGAGGTGTAGCATCAGTACAACCGACCCAATGTACTGAGTAAGTGACTAGCCGAACCTCGGCGAAGTAGTGACGAGGCTAGGACACGACAACAAATATTACCTGTGCAGTTAAATATATAGCAGGAAATAAACAAGAAATACAGCTACGTGGAAGAACATGTTGAGGATAAAAGGGGTAACAATTGCTAAAACAGTAGAATCAAGTACTAACTAGAATGTAGAAGTAAACCAGGAAGTAACAACTCGAAACAAGTAAAATAGACAGGAGAAGGCACGGCATGACCCCTCGTGCATAGCGTCACAATCACTCAGCACAGAATGTCCCCTCGTGCATAAATAATAAAGTCACTCAGCACGTAATTTCCCCTCGTGCATAACCTTACAATCACTCGGCACAGAATGTCCCCTCATGCATAAATAATAATCACTCGGCACGGAATGTCCCATTCGTACATAATGAATATAAAAGCAACAATTGATATGAAAGTTTAACAATACGAGATTGCAAATGTACAGAAATAATCAACAAAATTCTTTTGTCCCGGCAAGGGACTCAGCTATAACCAATCTCACTCAGAAGTATAATGTCAACATAAAAACCCTCGACCGAACCCATAATCAATAACTTTTTACATCATGAAATAACCTCCAGGTACCACTTCCAAGGTTCCCAATAATTCACAGCACAGAGAATATCAAAGAACATTAAATAACTCATCAAAATTAGACTCACGGGCATGCTTGACCACAACATATGGGTACCCGTCACCTCACCTATACGTTGGACATGAAATACACATAGCAAATAAGACTCTATACCTATCTTTTGGCTCATGTCACTGAATGGGTTTTGACGGTTGACAAATATTGACAAGTTGAACCAGGTCCATCAAAGCGTATACACCTGAACGGAGCAGTTGGCATAAGAATCGTACAAGCATATGAGATATCAGTGATTGTTGATTATCAAAGAACTAAGAGGATGTCTCCTAATACGAAAAGATTGCAAACTGATGAAGAGAATAGAAGTTGAATTCAGCAAGGACAGAAACGAAGGAAGGAAGTTGAGTTTGATAAGAACTTGTTCTCCCAGGTAGAATCGGACCGCAACTCAACAACTGATTTTATAAATACTCAAAGTATTACTGCTGAAATTCACGACACAAAAATGCACAAAGACTACATTGAATCATGTTCTGAAAGTAAAATTCCCAGATATTTGCAAGCAGAAGTATTGTGCAAAGGCTACAGTTCAACTAGAAGAAACAGTTCCATCTGTTTATCAGTGAGTCTAGTTGGTTATAGTAGGAGTTTTAACATTGTATCTTTTCAGCTTTAATAGAAACAATTGTAATAGGTACACCTTGTTCAAGTTAGAGTTAGCTTGAAGTCTGTAGAAATTAGCTAGAGGCTAGTTGATACAAAGAGGATTAGAGTTAGTCCTAGGATTACAAAAGAGTTTATTTTGTAAGTCTGTTTGGCTCGGAGTTTTTAGTGAAGTGTTTGAGCAAATCCTATTGAGGAGTAGGTCGTGGTTTTTTCACCTTTTAAGCCAGGTGTCTTCCACGTAAAATATCTGTGTCTTTACTTTACTGTTTTATTATTCCACAAATAGTAGTAAGTAGTACACCAAGAAGAATCAGGTTCTTCTTATTCGACAGCACTCGAAAATTGGGTATTGCACAATTAACTTATAATATTGTGTAGTATTGAAGTCTAAAACATCAATTGGTATTAGAGCAGGTTATCCTTGAAAAGGCTAATACCTTGGAAAAGATCAAGATGAGTGCACCATCTGGGAACTAGGAAGGTCAATCAACTGCAAGGCCACCACTCTTCAATGGCCAGTACTATTCTTGGTGGAAGAATAGAATGAAGGACCACCTTATTTGCGAGGACTATGAACTTTGGGACATAGTCATTGATTGACCACATACAACAATGAAGAAAACTATTGAAGGTGTAGATGTACCTAAGACTAGGGCTGACTGCACGGCTGAAGATCTCAATAAATGGGAGAAAAATGCCAAAGCAAAGAAGTAGCTAGTGTATGGATTAAGACCAAATGAATATAGTAGAATCCAAAGATGCACCACTGCCAATGAAATCTCGGATACTCTACAAGCAGCCCATGAAGGAACAACTCAAGTGAAGAGGTCTAGAGGTACACTAATATACTCTCAGTATGAAAACTTCACTATGAAAGAAGAAGAGACAATCAGGAAATGTACACAAGGTTTACAACCTTGACAAATGAACTCAAGTCTCTTGAAAGAATAATACTTGTAGAAGACAAGGTAGAAAAGATCTTGACAAGGGTTCTGCCTATCTCCTGGGAAAGCAAGATCATTGCTTTCCAGGAATCCAAAAATATTGCAACCCTTCGACTGGATGAGTTGATTGGAAACCTCACTGCTTATAAACTCAGAAGGAAAACCATGAAGATGGATGCCCCAAAGACTGAGGATCACTGAGGAAGCTGATCTGGGGGAGGATGAGATGGCCATGATAACCAAAGAATTCAGAAACTTTCTCATGAGGAAGAAGGGCATCTCCAGGGGAGGAAACTTCAACAAGGCAAAGGCACCAGAAAGGTCAGCTAATGAGGGATGCTATAAATGTGGTAAGACTGACCATCTCATTAAAAACTGTCCTCAGTGGGAAGTAGAGTGGAAAAAGGAAAGATATGAGAGAAGGAACAGAAGGAAGGAATAGGTTCAACCCAAGACAAACACAACAAAGGCTATGGTTGCTGCTTGGGGGGGAAAGTTCAGATGAAGAATCAGAAGATGGTGAGACAGAAGATCAGGCTCTCATGGCAATTGGAGACTCTAATGAGGGGACTTATGAAGAACCAGAGGTAAGTGTCTCAAAACTTCAAACTAAAATAATGTTTTTATCTAAGGAGAAACTCTCTGAGTTGCTACTTGACTTCATAGATCATTCTGAGGAAACAACCAAAGAGAAAGATCAACTATCTAAAGAGTGTGCAATGCTAAAAGCAAAATGCATGGACCTGGAGATAAGGGTCAGTGAATCTGAAAAGAAAAGCACTGTCTGGATGAACCAGGTTCATCCACTCGAAACTGATATTCTAGAGCTAAAATCTGAAAACATAAAGTTAAGACTAGAATCCAGTAAAAAGGTAACTCATCACTCTCATGTCATGTTATAAGAAAACATAGGATAATTAAAATATAAGATATATGCCAAGGACGAGCAAATAAGAACTCTTAATCAACAACTTGGCAAACTCAAACATGAATTTCATCGAACATGTAAATGGAATAAATCCTCTAACACCGTGATATGGCTTCAAGAGAATCACAGTAGCAACAGAAGAAGGATTGGTTTTGGGAGTCAATTGCCTAAGTGGGATCCCAAAAGCAAGTATCTCACTCTCCCTGAAAAATAAAATATGCACCCACTGTGGGAAGACTGGCCACTATAAATATGGGTGTACTGTAAATGAGAAGGCCAGTTAGAAAAATGAGAGATTCATTAAAAAGAAAAACTGGCTACAAAACTAGGCCAGAAAAAATCTGATTCATCCATTCTCTCATAGAAAAGGACCCAAACTAGTTTGGGTTCTTAAAACTAACCTCTGATTTCCTTTTGTAGGTTCAAGTGAGACGAGGCAGCCATATTTGGTACTTGGATAGTGGTTGATCAAAGCATATGACTGGGAACATGGAACATTTCCTTTCACTTGAAAGTCTCAAAGGAGGAAATGTCTCCTTTGGAAACTGAAAGAAAGGTGAAATTATTGGGGTTGGTAAGGTAGGTAAGGAAGATACACGATTTATTGAACATGTGTATCTAATAGATGGCTTGAAATATATTCTGATCAGTGTATCACAACTATGTGACAAAGGTAACCTGGTTTATTTTACTTCCACAAAATATTTTGTGATTAACCTGCTTACTGACGAGATTATTTTGCAGGGAAAAAGAATGAATAACATCTATGTCATAGATTTGTCCACACTGTCTAAAAATGAACTCACTTGTCTAAGTGTGTTGGACAGTGATCCCCTCCTGTGGCACAAACGACTTGGTCATGCAAGTCTAACTCAGCTTAACAAACTAGTCTCTAAGGACTTAGTGGTAGGACTTCCTAACATTAAGTTCAAGGAAGACAAAGTTTGTGAGGCATGTGCCAGGGGGAAGCAGGTAAGGTCCTCTTTCAAAAGTAAGAAAATGTTCAGTACCACCAGGACGTTGGAACTGGTTCATATGGATCTATGCGGTCCTATGAGAACTTTAAGTAGATGTGGTAAGAGATATGTGATGGTGCTAGTTGGTGATTTTTCAAGGTTCACTTGGACCTTATTCCTGTCATCTAAGGATAAAGCATTTGATATGTTCACCTCAATTGTTAAGAAAATTCAAAGCCAATTGGGTCATCAACTAGCATCAATAATATCTGACCATGGTACTGAATTTGAGAATATTAAGTTTGCTGAGTTCTGTGATGAACATGGTGTTAATCATAATTTTTCTGCTCCTAGAACCCCACAGCAAAATGGATTTGTTGAAAGGAAAGACATAATTCTTGAAGACATGGCAAGAACCATGCATCTATCAAGAAAACTACCTCATAGCTTCTAGGCAGAAGCAATTAACACTACATGCTACATTATTAATAGATGCATGACCAGACCTCTGGTAGAGAAAACTCCCTATGAATTACTTAAAGGGAGAAAGCCCATCTTAGGGCTTTTGGATGCAAGTGTTATGTGCATAATAATGGCAAAGATTCTCTAGGAATATTTTATCCCAAAAGTGATGAGGGAGTGTTCTTGGGATATTCAACACATAGCAAAGCTTATAAAATATACAATAAAAGAACTATGTGTGTAGAAGAAAGTGTACATGTTGTCTTTGTTGAAACTAACACTTTATCTGAGAGACAGGAAACAGAAGACGAGGATCTTGGACTGGTGAGGAGCAAGGACCACATTGAAGCACCTATGACAGATGGAACAGGTGATGGACCAGGTTCAACAATCTCACGCAACTCGACACGGGGAATTCTGCATGGAAATACTGGACCTGATCCTGTTCCACAACTACAAGACAACATGGAACAATCCATAAGTGAACAACTGCTACTCAAACCACACAGATATTAGAGTTCTCACCCACTTGAGAACATCATCACAGACTTGAGATCTGGAATCAAAACTAGATCCTCCTTGAAACATTTGGGTGCGCTTGATGCATTTCTATCCTTGATTGAACCAAAGAACATTGCTGAAGACCTGCAAGATGCTAATTGGGTAACAACCATGCAAGCAAAGCTGAATCAATTTGAAAGGAGTCAAGTATGGCACTTGGTACCCAGGCCACTAGACAGATCAGTAATTGGCACCAAGTGGGTCTTGAGGAACAAGCTCGATGAGGAGGGAACTGTTAAAAGAAATAAGGCTAGACTGGTTGTTCAAAGATACAACTAAGAAGAGGGAATTGACTATGATGAGACCTTTGCTCCTGTGGCAAGATTGGAGACAATCAGAATTCTTACAGCATTTGTTGCACACATGGAATTCACTCTTGATCAGATGGATGTAAAGAGTGCCTTTCTTAATGTCTATTTGAAGGAAGAGTATTTGTAAAACAACCTCCTGGTTTTGAAAGCAAAGAGTCACCTGATCATGTACACTTGATAAGGCTCTCTATGGTCTGGAGCAAGTGCGTAGAGCTTGGTACGAGATATTGTCAAAATTCCTGCTGGAACTTGGTACAAACGAGGCAAGACAGACAGTACTTTGTTCCTAAAAGTAAAGGGAAAAGATCTTCTTATTGTGCAAATATATGTTGATGGTATCATATTTGGGGAAACTACTGAAAATCTTAGCAAGGAATTTGCTACGTTAATGGGGAGTGAGTTTGCAATGAGTATGATGGGTGAGCTAACCTTCTTCTTAGACTTGAAAATCAAACAAAATCCACATGGCAAAATGATACATCAACAGAAGTTTGTGAAAGAACTCCTCAAGAAATTCAAAATGGAGGATTCAAAGGAGATAGATACCCCAATAACCACAGCTACAAAATTGGATGTGGATGAACCTGGTTCATCCGTTGATCAGAAGACATACAGAGGGATGATTGGGTCTCTACTCTATACACCTCATATTGTGTTCAATGTGGAACTATGTGCTAGGTTTCAAGCCAATCCAAAGGAGTCTCACCTCACTGCAGTAAAAAGAATTTTAAGATATCTGAAGGGCACCACCGAACTGTGCCTTTGGTATCCTAAAGGTTGTAATTTTAACCTTGCAGGATATGTTCATGCTGACTATGCAGGTTTCTTGGTTGACAGGAAAAGTACTTCAGGCATGGCTCACTTTTTGGGCTCCTGCCTTATCTCTTGGGCCACCAAGAAACAAAATTTAGTAGCCTTGTCTACTCCTGAGGATGAATATGTGGCTGCAGCTTCTTGCTGTGCCCAGTTGCTATGGATCAAGCAATAAATCCTGGACTTTGGTATAGATGTGGGATGCATTCCTATTTACTGTGATAACACTAGTACAATTAGTATGACTAAGAACCCGGTTCATCACAAGAGAACTAAGCACATAGATGTTAGGCACCATTTCCTGAAGGATAACTATTAAAAGGGAATGATCTCAATCGAATTCTATGCTACCGATCGTCAAATTGCTGATATATTTACCAAAGCATTGAGTAGGTAGCATTATGAGAAAAGTTGGCTTGAATTAGGGATGATTAAGATCACCTAATTGAAAAACAAAATAAAAAAAAAATTTGGCTAGAAATTTTTAATTAGGTATTTAATCAGATTAATCATTTCTCAGTACTATGTCTTTATTGCCATACTCTTTTGACCTGTATTAATATGATTCACTAGTCACTAATGATGTTTCTCTATCTTTGTGAATTGAGACAAAATAATGATTTTTAACAGGATGAACCTGGTTCATCCATGCTGGTTTACGTGACTGATAAGGTACGTTCTCATCTCCATACATGTATTAATTCAAGTACAGTCATACATGAGCAGGACTCTATCAATTTATGGTTCAAATTCAATTCTCGTACTTACCCAAATAATGAACCAGTTTGAAGAAGTCCCATCTCAATTAATTAGCCTAGTGTTAAGGGGAAAGTAACTGTCTAATTAATGTCCAATCGCTAACAGTTCTTAATCGATTAGGATCCTACTTGGGTTAATACACTTTCATTGTAATCTCCCCAGCCACAAGTTATAAATGGGCCATCATTACCCATTGTGCATAAAACAACAGTCGAACCTTGTTCAACTTACTCAACTCAAAATCATTACTACCTGTTATTTTCTTCTCTCTCTAACAAAATCAAAATAATGTCGTCTCCTCCACCAGCTTCTTCTGACTCATCACGAAATAGAGATTATGATGGGGGAAACTATGAATCCAACTCAAACCCTCTCTCAGCCTATATTTTCGAGTCTCTTGAAAAATCATCAACCCCAGAACATTCTACAATCCCTGGACCCACACCAACCTTACCCCAAACCCCAAAACCCATAGTGTTAAGGTTCTTGCACGTAAATCTGTGGCTTCTAGTTCAAGAGAAAAATTCTTGGAAGAATTGTTACGTGCTGAGGAAGGATCCAAACAAGAATCATCCAATGATTCATTCAAATCAGCCAATAAAGATGAAGCACCTGGTTCATCCAGTGTTGAGAAAGGTAATATTGAACTTACATCTGATTTGAATTCTGCTAAAAATCAATTTGTATTGGTGGGGTCTGTGGTGGATGTGGAAGTACCAAGAAGGCAAAGAAAATTTGGGAAAGAGAAAAAATCTTGAGAACGAGGGTGAAGTATATGTGAGGGGATCCGGGGAGGATGGTACCACGCTTGCAATTTGTGGACCCATTGTTGATAATCTTGAAGAAGATGTCTTGGATTTAGGGGGAACTACTGAAGTTGAGGAAGTTGCTGCTGGGTTGGAGAAGTTAATGAAGGAAATAGATGAACATGTTTCTTCTGGGGAAGAGCTTTGGCTAAAAGACTGAAGAAGCTGGGGGACTCATACAACCCCAAAAAGAGAAGGACTCTAAAGTCCAAATATTCTAAAGCCTCAGTTCCTTCAAAGAAAAGGAAGACTGCTGATTTTGTGGGTATACATGTTCCTAGGGTACGCGCTACGAGAAATACTGTACGAGAAGAGGAGGAGAAACTGGAAAAAGCTATGCAAGAGAGCAAAAGAAAGAAGTCAGAGAAGGAGGAAGCAAAGGTAGGGGAACCTATTATTGTTGATGATGAAGGGTTGTTGGACCTGGTCCACAAGAAGAGGAGGCTGCTCTAGTAGTTATCAAGACACCCAAGCCCAAAAAGGCTAATGCTTCTTCAAAGAAGTCAGCTACTGTGTCCATTACCACTCGGAGTACTGCTTCGAGGACAAGGTCTAAGATAAAGAAGGTGAAGAAAGTACAGATTGTTGAGATGGATGATGATCTAGAATGGAGTGGAGAGGAAGAGAAGGAGTTTGGAGAAGTGTCTACTGGCAGAGTTGCCACGTTTGGGAAGAGAAAAATCTTGAAGGGAAAATTCTTGAAGGATTTGGAGGAGCCCGGAATGATATTTACTGGATTTTCTGGCAGTGCAGGGCTAGAAGGACATGGTCCTTCACATGGAAGGCAGGCTGGTCAGAAATGAAGTTGTGGAGTTCATGGGGAATTCCACAGTCATTGGAGGCAGAGTCACCTCATTGGTCAAGGGAGTTGAAGTCTCCTTTGATGCTCAAGAACTGCGAGTCATTCTAGATATTCCACATGAGGGTTATGAAGACTACACGAGGCAGAGATGGCCTTGTTTAGATGGAATGGCCTCATCTCTTAATATCACCAAACTCTTCTGCGACAATGAGAAGGAGCTTGAACCCAGGGCTGTGTACAAGAGTGAGATGAAGCCTGAGAACAAACTGTTCTTTGAATTTATGATCAAATTCCTGCTGCCTAGACAAGAACTAAGAAACACTGCTAACTACATGGATTTAAACCTCATGGAGTGTATGTACAGAGGCAAGCAGATAAATTGGCCAGCTTTTATCATCCAGCTCTTGGACAGAGTGGTGAATGGAAACAAAGCCCATGTGGTCCCTTATAACATTATTCTGACTGCAGTTCTTGCTCATTTTGGAGTTCCTACAAAGAAGGCTGAGATGGCTACTGCTAAGGATTTCTTTTGGAAGGGCACTCTGTTGTCTTGTGATTATACTGTCAATGCCCCGGCAGAGGAACCTGGTTAATATCGGAAGCAACCAGTCAACAGAAAGGTCCGTACTCTGGTGCAGGAAAGCGAGTTAAAGGATATGGAGATCTTTCGATTGATGTTTCGCTTAATTGAGGTGGAGCTGAGCGTGATGCTCTCAAAGGTGAGTTAGCAAAAGAGAAGGAGAAAAATGAAGGTGTTTTACACCAAATGCTGTCCCTTCTACAATCCAAGAACCCAGCCTCATCTGCACCCTCCCAGCCTTAGGAATGTCCAGTGCTACACCCTCCAAACCTATCAAGTGCCCAGTTCGGGATAGTGTCTAGTTTGTTTCAGTTTTTATTATGTTTTTCTAATGTTTTGGCTGTTTTGATTTTTATCTGTTTTGGTGCTAGTCATCCCTGTTAATCAATGAAAGCTTTTTGTTTTGAAAAATGTCTCAATTTCTTATTTAGCTTACATTATTAGTTTATTGTGATGATTAATCATGTTTGCACCTGCATTTGCATTAATTGCCCATGAGTAAGAATTAAAAATAGTAAGTATCATTTTGCAACTTTTCGATGATGCCAAAAGGGGGAAGATGTGCTGTGTGATATTTATAACCTAATGAACCTGGTTCTCAATGATTAATGCTTAAAAAAATACAAAGTAGTTAAAGTGTATACAGGATAAAAGCACAGAATTTGTCGTCATTAAAAACGGGTGAATTTGTTGGCCCATGTCAGTGAATGGGTTTTGAAGATTGACAAATATTGACAAGTTGAACCAGGTCCATCAAACCATACACACCTGAACGGAGCAGTTGTCATAAGAATCGTATAAGCATCAGAGATTTCAGTGATTGCTGAGTATGAAAGAACTAAGAGGATATCTCCTAATACGAAAAGATTGCAAACTGATGAAGAGAATAGAAGTTGAATTCAGCAAGGATAGAAACAAAGGAATGAAGTTGAGTTTGATAAGAACTTGTTCTCTCAGGTAGAATCGGACCAGAACTCAACAATTGACTTTATAAATACTCAAAGTATTACTGCTGAAATTTACGACACCAAGACGCACAAAGAATAAATTGAATCAAGTTCTGAAAGTAAAATTCCCAGATATTTGCAAGAAGAAGTATTGTGCAAAGGCTACAGTTCAACTAGAAGAAACATTTCCATCTGTTTATCAGTGAGTCTAGTTGGTTGTAGTAGGAGTTTTAACATTGTATCTTTTCAACTTTAATAGAAGAAATTGTAATAGGTACACATTGTTCAAGTTAGAGTTAGCTTGAAGTATGTAGAAATTAGCTAGAGGCTAGTTGATACAAAGAGGATTAGAGTTAGTCCTATGATTACAAAAGAGTTTATTTTGTAAGTCCGTTTGGCTCAGAGTTTTTAGTGAAGTGTTTGAGAAAATCCTACTGAGGAGTAGGTCGTGGTTTTTTCACCTTTTGAGCCAGGTGATTTCCACGTAAAATATTTGTGTCTTTACTTTACTGCTTTATTATTCCGAAAATAGTAGTAGGTAGTACACCAAGAAGAACCAGGTTCTTTTGATTCGACATCACTCGAAAATTGGGTACTGCACAATTAACTTATAATATTGTGTAGTATTGAAGTCTAAAACATCACGATTCTCTCAAGTTATGGTTAGGCCAAACACTTACCTCGGCTTCAAAAATGCAAGTCAAGCCTCTAGCACCGCTTTCCCTCTCGAATCCAACTCCAAAACGATAGTATCTAGACATAATCGAATCAACAATATCAATAATGACTCAATAATTCAATCCCAACGCCTAATTACGCATTTCCCATCATTCTTCCAAAAATACCAAAATTTGACCCCGGGCCCGCTTGGTACAAACCCGAGCTTCAGACCAAAACCCAACCACCCATTCCCCACGAGCCTGAATATACAATTTGTTTTGAAATCCGACCCCTAAACGAGGTTGAATTTCCAAAAATTCCAAATGCCCTAACTCTACCCAAAACCCCAATTTCTATCTTTGATTTCATGTTTTTATACCTAGAATCTAGTAAATGTTGAAGAAAATGGAAGAAAATAAGTTAAAGATCACTTACCTAAGATATTATGGTGAGTAAATGGTTCAAAAATTGCCTAAGAACTTTGGAGAAGAAGGGGTTTATGAAAAAGGGTGAATCCCGTGTAAGTGTTCTATTTTGGGGTCATTTAAATCATTCGGCAAAAATGACCTACGCGAACGCGAAGAAATGAGTGCGATCGCGGAGAGTACTGGACAATGACCCTCGCGATCCCGATCAAATGACCGCGTTCGCGTAGAGTAATATGCTACCCAGCCCCCAGATCCCTTTAACACTATGCGATCGCGTGAGGCCCCTCGCGGTCGCGTAGAGTACTACCCCCAGGCTCTGTGATCGCGTTCTAGACCCTCTGTTTGCGTAGGGTAATTTCCCAACCCCCAGCCATATGAACATCGCAATCGCTTTAATTACACCACGATCGCAGAGGGTAAATCACAGAACACCAGATTGTTTTAAGCCTAAATCACCCTGACGCCTACCAGAAACTTACCCGATCCCTCGGGGCTCAAAACCAAATATACACACGACTTCAATATCATCTTAAGAATTTATTTCAAGTAATAAAACCACCAAAATAACTTTAAAAACAATGAATTAAACTCAAAAATCTATTGAATTTTCTCAAACTTCATAAACTTCTAAATTTTCTAACTTTGATCTGAAACAGGTCAAACCAAGTCCGGTTCTTACCAAATTTTACAGATAACTCACATAAAAATATTGAACCTGTTACCGAACCATAATACGGGCCCAGTAACACAGATTTCACATCAAAGTTCATTTTCAGAAAACAATTTTCTTCAAAAATTCATTTCTCGGACTTGGGACCTCAGAATTCGATTCCGGGCATACGCCCAGTTCCCGTATTTTCCTCCGGATCCTCCGGGACCATCAAATCATGGGTCCGGGTTTGTTTACCAAAAATGTTGACCAAAGTCAACTTTATTTAAATAATTATTATAACAACATCATTTTATTAATTTTCCACATAACGGCTTCCCGGCTACACACCCGGGCTGCGCGCGCATATCTAGGTGAGATAAAAGGAGGCTTTCATGGTCTCGGAACATAGATTTAGCTACAATTACATGGGATGACCTTTTGGATCATCACACTCGTGATGTTGAGATGAGTTGCCCGAGTGGCTTGAGAGGATGACTGATTGAGGCCGAGAGCCGAGATTGGTGAGGATAGTTATGGATCGGGTTGTGCGTCGCAGCATATGTATATTGGATCGGGCTGCACGCCGGAACAACGTAGTGCTTGGGCTGTAGGAGACCATCTGGAGTCTGTACACCCCCAGTGAGAACATTCGACTATATATATATATATATATATATATATATATATATATATATATATTTATATATATATATATATATATATTGGATCGGGCTGCAGGCCGCAACATATGTGATATGGATCGGGCTGCACGCCGCATTGTATTTTAGGTGGATTGGCTGCATATCGCAGCAGTTGTGTGAATACCCGGTACTTATTGAGTGAGAGTGCTTAGTGTGAGCATGGATACCGATAGTATAATTCACGAGTGAATGAGAGACCTTGTTATGAGTGATATTGTGCCAGAGAGGCTGTTACATTGTAAAATTTACTGTTTTCTCATTATTCTTTATACAGAGCTTTTCTAATAAAAGTTGAATTACTATTTTTATAAATTTCTAATTTACAAAAGCTTGTCACTGCACTCAAGTTTTTAGATACTTCGGTTACTTACTAAGTTTGCCTACTCACGTTACTCCCTACACCTCTGTGTGCAGATCCAGGTACCGGACCATCTCACTAGTTTATTTTTGACGTGCTTGGAGTTTGTTCGAGGATCGTGGTAGCTACTCAGCGTCCCCAGCTCATCTCCTTTCCTTTCCCAGTTCATAGATTTTTCACACTTTGGATTTATGTTAGTAGCAAAGTCATTGTCTTATACGTTGTATTTACCGTCTTAGATGCTCATGACAGTTGACTACAGAGGCCTGGGTCGATATTAGATTTTGATCGTTTGGATTATTACCTTCTTGTTGAACTTGTCCTAATAAGGAAATCTTTATCAGAATATGAGGATATATTTTCTTGTTGATTCCATTATGTTAGAGGGCTAGCCTAGTTTCACGATAGGCGCCATCACGTCCCTTGTTGGTTTAGGCTCGTGACAATTACCGACCAAAGTTGGTCGGTAATGTCAAAGTTTCTTTGACCAAGCAAGTCTGACCAGCTCAGTCAACGTGCTGACCGGTTTACTGACCAAATACCCACCAATGGATTATCTAACCCTAGGAATCTCTCATTCACTTCGAATTAATTTTGGGAAAGATAATTTGGGTTTGGGAAAGATTAATTAACAAGAACTTGAAGCTTCATACCTTAATTTTATAAATTCTACCTAGGGATATGATTGAACTACTTGTAGCCATATTCGGGTGTGCTTAATCTCTTAATTATTTTAGGGATAATTCAATAAGGAAGTCTTGTTTGTATTTGGAAGAAGCTAATATAGACTCGCTCATATTTGTAATCGTGAAATACATTGGATCGTTACTTGAATGTAAGTGCCTATGCATCCATACTTGAAGCCATTGATCATTTTACTAGCTTTCTAGATTCATTTACATTTTCGCAATTAGTTATAAATATTTTCTCAAAACCGTTCTAAATGTTTGGCTTAGCATAATAAGTGATAATTCTCTTACACGCCTGATCACCTGCATATTGTTCTCTGTAGGATTCGACCCCAACTCATAGTTGGGTAAATTATATTGCATATGACCTTGTCCATTTACTATTTAATAGGGAATTTGGAAGTCATCAGTGTACCAAGCTCTTCGATGCAGTGACCCCCCCCCCC